>JANHFT010007594.1:474043-491598 GCA_032467955.1 Pseudoxenodon macrops
AATGACCTAGCTGTTGGTGCTGATTTCAGTAGGGGCAAAAGAAGAAGGGGACAGCAGAGAACAAGGTGGCTGGAGGGAGTCACTAAAGCAGTCGATGTGAACTTAAATGGACTCCAGGGGATGGTAGAGGACAGGAAGGCCTGGAGGAACGTTGCCCATGGGGTCACAATGGGTCGGACACACTTTCGCAACTAACAACAAAATATAAGGGATACCAGAATAGAGGGGAAATCACATCTCTGCAGGAGAAAACATTTGCCAGGATGCTTCTTGATATACCAAAGACCACAAATCAAACATATTTTGCCCTTTCACTTTTGCCTCACCAATTATAAGATACCTACATAACTTGCTTTTCTTGTAGCGCTCCGAGAGGAACGGTTTGTGGAACAGACTTAGTCGAGGGGGAGCCATCTCCAGCTGCGGTAGGATCTGGCACCAGAAGACCATTCAGGTCACCATTATATGAACTGGACGTTCTCGGGTTTTCATTCACTGACCCTGAAAGGTAGGAAGAATGGGGAAGCAGAGAGAAAAACCAGGATTCATATTTACTTGGTCTTGTCACAGAGTTGCATATATTTTAAACCAGGCAACCTTTTACTGAAGTACTGTGTACTGCTGACTAATGAAACGGTGGTATTTTTAATAGAGCAAAGCAGATTTTCTATAGCACTTAATTCTATAAGTCTAATTTTGGGCATGGGGAAAGAACTGTCTTTCCATTCTTGCTGAATTTTTGGGAGGAAGAAACATTGCTTATCTGTTAAAAATCCTCTATAGATTTAAAAGTATATCCCAGTCTACAATCTACCTGTAGAGTATTATACTTCAACATTAATCTACAGCATTACATCAAACATTTTGTTCATTGGCTCTTTTTAGAACAACTTTCCCCAATTTAGGCTTATTCTCCAAATGTGTGGACTTCAACTTACAAAAGTTCCACTTCATGATTTCCCCAACTTTTCAAGGGCTTCAAATACCCCTTTCAAATGAAGTATATTAAGCTATCTATTCACTTTGCTTATATTGAAAGCAATTGATCAAAAACTCATTTTTAAAAGAAGCCCTACAAAACCCCAGAAATTTTCACACAACACACAAGTATCAAAACAATTGCCCAAATATTACCATATTGCAGTTTTTACAAAGACAGCTGCACTTGTTATTTATTATCTAAATGTCAAACGGCAAATAAGGTTTGACAAAAGAGAGCAAACACAGAGATGAGCTAATGCATTCACTGTTATTATTCAAATGATATATTTGTGGTTTATATTTATATTTTACACTACAAGCCAGTGGTTAAAATAAAATAAAAAATTAAAGACATAGTGTTATAGAACAACACAAGTCATTTTCTAGGCTGGTAAACATGGAAATTAAAACATTTTGAGTACAAATGTACATAATAGTTTAATGAGAGAACTTTGGCTATCAGGATGGGTATGCAGAAATGCTTTAGCAATGCTTTCTTTTTTTAAAAGTTCAAATATCTAATTATTGCATTATTATTAAAATCAATAATTCAAATTAAATAAGCATTAATTATAAAATCTCTACACTGAATTAGTATCTTTGCATGAACCCTTAAATTTGGGTGTGTGGAGACGCCCTTGTAGGAAGCATGTTGTGTGAACAGCTAAACAAGTTGGAGAGATAGTGAAATGAATTCAGTTTGCATCAAACAAGAAGGCAGATGGACAATCCATCAACCCTAAATTTGAGTGGGGGAAAAAGGGTCTTCTTTAGATAGTCTGCCTATATTTTAACTGCTGGGGGTTAAAAACCCCATATGTTAAAAAGAGGCAAGGTTGATTTAGAGGATTAGATAAACTAAAAAAATAAAAAGCTGATGTTAAGGAAAATAGAGCAGAGTATATGGATAAACATAAGCAAACAGGTATATATATACACCTATGTAGGTATGTAGCATATCTATATGTGTGTTACATACGTGCACACCTTTGGCAACATAATTTCCTTTTTATTGTGTGCCAGTGTGCCCACAGGGGGAAAAAAAATGACAATAAAGGTTATCTTATCTATCAAAGAAACCTGAACACATAGAATACTGTATGCTGTACAGTGCTAGGTAGGGAAGGTTTAAAAAAAAAAGCAAGTAATAAATATATTGATGCTTTGTATTCCATGGGATTTCCTGCCTCCCCCTTTTTTTAATCAAAGCCTTTAGATGCTCTGGAATTTACCCCACCGGGTTTAATGGGGATTCTTTCCCCACCAATTTTGCACCGGATAGCAAGCAGCCTGTTGACTCCCATTATCCACTTCGGATAGGACTGAGTCCCAGCTCCTGCAAGAGGATTTGCTCCCAAGCAAAGGCAGCGGATGCTTACAACCCCGAGTGCAAAAAAACACCCAACCCTCTGCCTCCGCCTGCCCGCCAACCGGGGCCCTTCGACCGGGGCAATGGCGAGGACTTCCCTGCTGCAGGGCGCCTGATCGGGGAAAAAGCCGCTTCTCTCCCTTCGCTCTTTCCGGACAGCGTGGCGCCGGGAGGAAGGCATTCCAAGCCCCGAAGCCAAAGGCGGCTCTTGCCGGAGAATCAGACCCCCGCCCGGAGCTTCGCTAGGGCCGCCGCCCGAGACCCCCCGCCGCGTCTCACCGCCGGGCCGATCCAGCTTGAGGATGTCGCGCAGGTGTTGAGTCGCGTCCTCGATATCGATGCTAGCGGAGGCCATCGGGCCCCGCCAAGGCCGAAGCCGCCGCCGCCGCCGCCGCCCACGCCCGCCTGCCGCCCAGACAGGCCGAGCCCGACTCGCCGCCCCCACTTCCGCTTCCGGTCCGGCCGGCCTCCTTTTCCCGTCGGAAACCGCAACCCGGCCCGCGGGTTCCACCCAGCGTTTTGCTGGATTGGAAAACATTTCAAAGGGGTTGGGTAGAAAAAGGGGGCGAGCGCGGCGTCCCTCCTTCTCTGCCTTTACATAGTTGGGCTTTTCCTTCAGCCCTGCAAAGCGACGGAAGGCCTCCTCCTCCTCCTCTTGGTGAGGGAGCCGTGCTATGGTTGCAAGGGAGGCGTCTATTTCAAAGAATAGGACGGCTGTCCAAAGCTGCCTCGTCCTCTCTTATGGCGGACGGACACGCCTTTGAGTTGCAGCCATAGAAAATATATAGATTTTCCCTTACAGGAGGAGGAGTGCCCGTGCATATATCTATATACAGCCTCATACAAAGATACGAGCACATCCCGTCTTCACCAATCACACGTTACGTTTTCAGAGCAACCTGTTGAGGACTGTCAGTTATATATACATTGCTTACTCAGTAAGCAATCAAATACAGTGAGGGGTCCTTGGTGCTCTCTGAGCTTGGTGGTTTTCTTCCAGAGGTTCCATTGCCCAAATTAGGTAACATCATCAGTGCTAGTAGCACTGATGATGTTATCTAGTTTGGGTAGTGAAATCTCTGCAAGAAAACCATCAAGCTCCTAGAGCACCAAGGACCTCTCGTTTCAATTCTGAGCTACACATATTCCCCTTTATTAAGTAGAGTGATTCTTATTTCTAAATATGCACAGGGTTGCTCGTAGTCTCTGGAAGTCCTGGTGCTTAAGAAGTTGTATGCCAAGCAGCGGTCTCAAGTGATGCGCTACCTCATTAAACACTCTAGAAAATATGTTGTATTTTCTCTCTGCATAAAAAAGCATGTAGATTCTATTTGTACAGGTAGTCCTCGACTTACAAGTTCATTTAGTGACCGTTCAAAGTTACCACGGCACTGAAAAAAGTGATTTATGGCTGTTTTTCTCGCGACCATTGCAGCATCCCCATGGTCAGGTGACCAAAATTCAGATGCTTGGCAACCGATTCATATTTATGACAGTTGCAGTGTCTTGGGGTCATCTTTTGTGACCACCTGACAAGCAAAATCAATGGGGAAACCAGATTCACTTAACAATCATGTTAGTAATTTAACAACAGTGATTCACTTAACTGCGGTAAAAAAAGTCAGAAAATGGGACAAAATTTACTTAAACGTTTCGCTTAAACTTTGGGCTCAATTGTGGTCATAGGTTGAGGACTACCTGTATTTGATAATACAACCAATTGCCAACAATATTGGTATTTGATCGTCTTTTTGCAAGCCCAAAGCCTGTAGAAATGATATGGAAATAAAAGGAGTAACGTCTGCATATTCTACTTATATCCAGCTTCCCCCATCAAAAGATAGAACAGCTTTGCTGAAGAGCTAAACTGTTCCAGCAAACAAGTGTCTATATTAGTTATTAATAGGCACGATTGAGAAACTTCCTGCACCGCAGTTCTCCGTTAATCTTAGATTTTATGTTCTTATAGAAAAAAATAACACTCAAGTCTTTGCAACAAATACAGGAATGGCCTTTTTTTTTTTTATACAGTAAATATTTCTTCCAAGAACTGTGTGAAATATTGAAAGCTGACCACCTCCTTCATTTCTCAGTGGCTTGCAAAGAAACTGGGAATACATGGTTGCATTGGAATCAGTCTAGAATGGTGACACACCCTGTGGTGGAAAATTATAGTACAATTCAGTGTACAATATTTGACCATAACATCCTAATTAGGATACATCACGGGCACCTGGCTCTCTGGAGAAGGCTCTATTGCTGGGAAAGGTGGAAGGCAAACAGGACAATCAGCAGAAGGTGGATAGACTTGCCTTCAGGTGGTAATGGGAGGCGCCTTTGGAAGAGTTGAAGGACCAAGCTAGGGAGATCATTTCGATTGGTTCCAATGCACTATTACAGCACCAAAAGGATCACAAGCCAAATTACTGTAAATTGTTCAAGATATGATACATGTAAGAGGTGCTCAAATTACCTCCTTATTATACATCACAACATATGTAACATAGAAATGGCAGAAACCTGAAGAAACATGTTTTACTTAAAATAGTTTTTTTTTACTAAGCTATATATTGCTTACAGAAATATAAAGATTTGTTTCTTTGACAGGCAAGCACCAAAATTCAAAGAGCATAATTTGAATGCATTTTTATTTTAGAGCGATTATCTCTAGCTGGATACCCAGCCACCTTTTCATGGTCATTGCTTCACTATAATCAGACGGCAACAGAATCCCTTACCTTCATTGTTTCTTAAATTTCTTAGCTTAGCCTTACAAGAGAGTGCTTGTTAAAGAATCTTTATTAGTACATTTGCCACAGGTACAGTCTTAAATAAGCCAAGATTACACATCCCATAATGGAATAGGTTAGGTAACCTTACTCCACAAAACTTCAGCATATTTATTGGCAAAACCAGCGATGCTCTGTAAACCAAGCTTCACAATATTAAAGTCTGCTTTCTTTACCATGTACATCGAGTATTTCTTATTAAGCAGTGTGTAAACGTAGCAGTTCTTGAATACATTTCGTTTCTGGCAACTGATGCCAAATTGAATATTTATACTAGCAAAGTTTTAGAGCACTTTTGTATCAAAGTGAAAAAAAGGAGGAGAAAGCACTCCAGAGCTTAGGACTTACATACGAGGGCCGTGAAAATTTGTTTCTTGCCCAGAATATAACAAAAACAGATATAACATGCCAAGTGAGCCATAAAATACAGTAGATGGGTTGTGAGCATGGCGAGTCACATCTACACATATCCCAACAGAATATCCCTTTTTGTTTTTATAGAAAGAACACTTTATTTAATCAGCAGTTCAATAGCCTTAATCTATTTACATGTCTTCCATCTTCCCAGACCAAATATGTTGTTATCCTTCCTTGCAGTAACTAATGTCTTTAGGATATGTTTTGCCCTTCCAGCATGCAATTTTAATTCAAAAATAGTTCAGATGAACTTTCCTTCCTGCAACTTGAAACAGGGAAGCATGCAGCCAGTTCTGGCCTCCAATGAAAACCTTCCCTTCCCTTAGGGAGGGGACAGTGTCTGATCGAATGCCATCTGCTAATACTGGAAGCTGAAGTAGCGTGCGGAAAAATAGGCATCCCCTCCATATGGATGACAAAAGGCATTCATTTGCTTAACTAAAAAAAAAAGAATAAAAGCCTCTTTAGTCAAAATGTGTTCCTGTGAATACACATTCAAGGAATTTTTCTAAGGCATTTTGTTTGTGTATGGCTATTACATACTGCTTCATTAAGGCATATACCTATTCAACCATTAACGCGATACCACGAAATCCTTCAAAACATTCACTAGCATATTGAATAAGGTGAGCTACCAAAATCAGCTGCAAACATCAACTTTTCTGCATAAAAAGAAGCTTCCTGTCACCAGCTTTGAACACTACAGTGTTGGAAACAAATTCCACCGACAATAGTTTTCAACTAAACCTATATGTAGGTATTAAGAAACTAACTTTTAAGATCCATTGCCCCAGACTGATAAAATTTCAACTATGATCCTCGCAATGAAGCAGCTACACTCATCACAATCTTTTAACGGCCCCATAATTCGTCGCAAGGTAGAGTCTGGGCAACTGAATGGAGCTAGCAATGTTTAATGGCTGGATACCCTTCCTGTCACCAATGCAGTTTTGTTCAGCAGATATATTTTCACTGAATTCACAGCCTCCTGACTGTGAGGCGAGAGCTCCACCTCTAGGCCAACGCACCACACAATGAAGCAGCTACACTGATGACATATATGATGCTTAGGAGACTCCGGAGATTCAGAAGCTTTAAATTGTGACAAGCTTCAAAATGCATTCCTCTTAAAAACAAAAAAACTATTCAGTGCAGTGTGTACAACTACAATTTCTTAACAGGCACAGGCCTAAATTAACAAATTTGAGTTCAGTTCTTCCAAAATTGAACATCAATAATTAAGAACTGCATACTTTTTTTCTTTTCTTTTTTGCTATTCGTGACCATGTGGAACTAAACTGTGTTAACCTGACTTCCAGCCCAGCTTTAAACTTAAGTTTCAAAAATAGAAAAAATAGTCTTGGAATGGCGTAAGGCCTATGAATTTCAGATTGCCCAGCTCACATTAAACACCCAGATGAAGAATCTGGCCACTTTGAAGATACATGACATTTCTGTAACTTTTATCAGCTTGGCAGCGAACGTGTACTTCAAAATGTTTTCAAATACTGTCCCAATTTCACCATTAAAACGGTGCTACTGGTGCCACCTGGCTGTGGTTTATTGCAAACCAGGATACAGCAGACACTTGGGATATCAAAATAAGCAACAGACAATATGGAATGGGATGTAGTACTCTATTGACCTGGACCAACATTAACATCTTTTTTTGAAACTGGCGCCCTGAAGATGCTAAATGCAATAACAAGTCCGCTTTTGAATATCAAAAGCGGAATGATATCAAGGTGCCAACCAGGAAAGGATAATGTGGAGAAATTAGCCTGCAAATAAGCACATGCGGTTGGTCTGTAGTTTTTTATGTATATCTGCATAATAGAATGGGGGGGGGGAATTGACTTGAGGCTCAGTATAATAAACTTGCTCCACATGTAGTTAATATAAATCCACATTCTGGTTAAGATTTCCCATTTCAGGTTTGAAGCGACACATCCACGTAAGCTTCCCAAACAAAAGCAAAGAGGAGCACAAAGGCTACGTGGACGTTTTTAAAACTTATGTCCAGCCACATATTCCCAAAGCTTAAGAACTCAAACACAAGAGTTGGAAATACAAGACTTTCCATTTACAGACGGAAGATCCAACAATTTAAACTTGTTAAGAAAATCACATGGTTTTATTGTATAATGTAGCACTGAAATATGCGAACAACAACCAAAAGAGGAAAAAAAAAGGAAAAAAGAAAAGAAAAAGAAGAAATCAATTATCTGGGTTGGCTTCAGGCTGGCTATTCTTTCACATCCTTTTGTTTCTTTGGGTTATTAGAGAAACTTGTCAGTACAGAAACAAGAGCTCTTTTTTTTTTTGTATTATGGATTCTTCCCAAGGCATGCTGGTAAAACATACCCTTCCTTTGTCAAATGCAGCTAATTCTAACTTCCAAACATCATGCACAAGGAACTCTTCTAGTGACACAACATAAAACTCTCCGGAAGGGTATGTCACAAGTCTTGCTTGCTTGCCATGGTGTGCAGGTTTGTGTATGATATTTGGAATGTTCCATGGGTGTGATTAATATTGGTAAGGAGGAGGAGGAGAAAAAAAAGGCCGGCGCCTCAGGGATGTCATCTCAACCATAGTTGTGCAATGCTAGCCTGAACATGTCATTGGTGCAAACCCAAGCATCATTGATGTTCTTTAATAGAAATATCTGGTGGAATCCGATAACAGGATCTTCATCGGCCTGCAGAGACAAATGAAAAGTAAGAATTAAGATGCTTTCGAGCACTGCACCAAATTCCTCTAATATGGAGTCCAATGTTGTCATGCAAATACTTCTTGCCTGACCAGCAATTCCTTTTTTTGACAGAAGCTAAAATTTGTCATTTTGTCTCTGTGCAAGAACACAACATGCATTTTTAGTCATGATGATGCTGAATGTCATGAATAAATTATTCAATACCCCTGGAAACCTAAGCGCAGGTCCTGACTGTGACAATAATTACTCAACGTTCCCCAATTTTAGTGTTTTTCAGATGATAAGTTTCCAAAATTCTCAGCCTAGAATTTGGAACAATGGATTCACATGACCATGGCATTCACTTAAAGACCATGATGATTTACTTAGTGACTGCGGCCAAAAGTGTTGTAAAATCAGATCTGGTCAAGAGGATCAACTTAGAACTGCAACAACTTAAAAGCCAGAAATCTGGTCCCAATTGCAGTCATAAAGGACTAGCTGTAAGATTAAATCTGGATAATGAACTAAAGTTTCACTTCCAGTTATAAAATATGGAAGACTTTTTTATGATTACCTAAAGTGGAACAGTGTCTTCTCACATAATCATGAAAATAAACTGCATATACTCTATCAAACATAATACTTTTGGTTTTACAGTACAACCAAACAAGCAAAACCTTGATTTACTTGGAACTTGAGAACAATGGATTTCACATGAAATGGATCAATTTTCAATCTAGATCGGTGTTTCTCAATCTCTTTAATGTGCAGAATTCCCTAAGTAGCATATTGGCCGGGGAATTCTGGGAGTTGAAGTCCACATATCTTAAAATTCTCACAGTTGAGAAACACTGATCTAGACCATTTGTATAATGATGTCATCACACAAATGACAAATGCCGTGCAATTATTTACTCTCTAATATGACTTTTTGTACAATGGGCATTTCCTCAATTAGTCTTGTTAAAACAAGGTTACACTGTAGCTATTATTAATAAATTGAGGAACATGACATTGCAAGACTTAGGCTGTATTTGCACATTGTACTAACTCTTAAGCTTGTATGCTTTATAATTCCTGTCAGTGCATATAAACCATATTAGTGGCTTAGAAGAGTGTGACCTCACCCAATTGTGTCCTAGTCAGTTAATTATAGTTAAAGAAATTGTAGCTTAGCACAACACATCAACTAGATCTACATGTTAAATATTTGGTAAAGATAAGAAGGAACCCTGGCTATGGATAGCATGTCAGCAATTGGCAGTCAGGGTAAACCAAACTAAAATGCATTATGGAAATGGAACTTTTCGTGTTGGCTTCAGAATTTTTTCTAACCCCCCCCCCTCAAAATAACCTGAGACAATCCTTAACAATTGTGTGCCTATGTCATGCTACCTTCCCCTGTGCAAAGCCCCACTTAGGGCTCAGCTTCATAGAGGTATCTTGATATTTCAGATTTCCCAGCTAACACATCATGTTGGTTGGGAACAATTGTCCAACATATTGGGATGATAGTACCAGATTAGGGAAAGTCAACATAGAACCATAGTGGAGAGATATAAGAGCGTTTCCTAAAAGTTAGTCCTTCTACAACCAAAAATGTACTATTTGTTTCTCTTAGCACCCAAAGTGGAAGACTGCAGAGCAGTACCTGGCCATGCAGTACATCCTAAGAAGCACGGTGTCCTTGTGCTTCCTGAGCTTAGTCATTTTCTTGCAGACATCTCATTACCCAACTAGATTACATCGCCTAGCACTAGTTGAATAATTGTTCTGACCCAGCTCCCCAAACATGACAAACCCTCTGTATTTAAATCAATGATTCCTTTATTAGGAACGCCAGCAGCCCCGGCATAAAGACGGATAGTTGTCTGCCACAACTATTCATCTCCACCCCCTGCCTTTTATTCCCAGAGCTAGGGTGGGGCTTCGCTAATGGCTCTTCCATCCCAAGGACCGTCCCATAGATTTTCACTGCTCTCCTCTCCTCTGCCTTCTGTGCATCCACATGTCAGGCACTGGACCCGGCTGTTCATCCTCTTTCTCATCAGCCACCTCCAGACCTGGAGGCTGCTGACTCTCCTTACATCCCAGGCTCTGCCTCTGTCTCTCTATCTCTGACACCTCCATTCCCTCTTCCTCCTCCAACCTCTCAGGTTGCCTTGATGCTGACCCTGACTCCCACGTCTCCTCCCCCCCCTCTGATTTGGCTGCTGGAGGGGCCGGCGGCCGACAGGTCCTAACAGTAAGGAAATGTATACAAGAAAACAACCAAGCAGAGAGCACTAAGGACTCCACGGTTCAACCCCGAGCGAGCTACCAATATTCCCTTCTACCAATTCCCAGATCCTTCCTACTGTTCCACTTTGAAAATACCAGGCCAAATCCATTCTTTAAACCCACCTTTTTTGTGTGACACCTTTTGTCTAATCCTTTAATTCTCCTTAACTGTGAGAAAGCAATCAATACAACTGCATTTGCCCACTCTGATTTGTTTTTACATTCCCTCTTCCTTATCAATCGCTTGTGGTAATATACCAACTGGAAACTTCTCGCAGTTGAGACGAATGCCTGTTTACGAACGGCATGCTCACAATGGATTAAACTGTAAGCTGCCCTCCGCCCTGGGACCCTGGTGTAAGAAACAAGTTGCACAGTTGTACCTATAGGCACGAATGCAGACAGTTTTCAGGCATAACAAGGCAAGCATTCATTGTATGCCACTCCAACGTTCCAGAGTTCTAAGCAGCGCTTGTATCCTAAAGGTGTTAAACAAGCAACCGATTGATATATAAACACTACATTAACTGTTTGGCAGCTGCTTCTGCAAAGGAAACTTCACCGCTGCTCATTTCGAGAGTCATCGACCTGAAGCAATCCACACTCTCATACTGCAACCCTCCTCGGGTAACACACAAGCAACGTTCATGCTGTTTGCAAGACCAGGTGGGGCAGAGGAACAAGCAGAGTGCTTCTTACTCAGAGAGGGGGCAGCGGAGATCAGAGCATGAGGTGGCCAGAAGGCTAAACATTGTGGAGTGCTAGCCTGAAGACTTCATTGGTGCATACCCAGGCACCTTGTAAGTTTTTCAACAAAAAGGTCTGATGGAAACCTAGAATTTGGTCATCATCTGCCTGAGCAGGACAGGAGAAAAACGTTATGATCTGAAAATATCAAATGGCGGTTATCTTGACAAAATCCTGACAGGGAAATACGGATGGCACTGGCATAGAATATGCCAAAAGATGTTACTAACATCTACGGGGTGTTCTACTCTTACTGCATATTAAGAAGCAGTGCTATAAAAAGAGGCATGGGGGGAGATAAAACACTAGGCACAACAGAGCTCAGTGTGACTCATCAAATTTAGAGCTACTTACAAGCTACCTTCTCACGTTAATAGTTTATTATTAAGAGCAGATGAATCGTGTTAATGTATTCAGTTCAAGCCTTGGAAATGAGTAAAAAAGATGATCAAACGGGAAGTGACTTTGTAAGCCCGTTGCAATCATGTGATTTTTCTGCTCAGGAATTGCCAGTCCCTACTGGTCACTAAGCAAAGACCACTTATAAAGTTTCAAAGACAGCACTTTGAGTAGCACTCGAGAGCAAACTGGCAGCTACGGTAATTCTGCCACTGGTGTAACATGGCCATATCACAGCTGCCCAGATAGCACATAAGCTGCTACATTATCATATCAAGCAGTGGTGAAGTCCTCCGAGGATTGCCACTGGTTTGCTGGCCGCACATGCGCGGTGCACTCCAAAAGCACGCTGTGCATGTGCATGCACAGTGCACGCCGAATGTGCGCTTCACGTGGAAAAAGAAGCCTTTTTAAGTAAGTAGAGCAGCGAGGGGGAGAACAGCTGTGCTGCGTGATTTAGACTAGCTAGAAAGCAGGATTTCCTGATTTCTAGTGAATATAAACCGTGCTGATCGTCGGAAACTTTTTTAAACTACTGGTTCGCCCCAAACTGGTAGCTTTTATCACTACCGGTTCGCCCAAACTGGTGCAAACCGGTAGCATTTCACCCCTGATATCAAGTGAATTGTAGTTACTTTCAGATTTTGGCAATTCCTTTATAGGTTTTGCTGGATTCAGTATGTGCCCTCCTTACCTCCATGTTGCATTAGGCTTATTTCAAGTGTAATATGCGGTGCCCCATTTTAGCTTGTCCAACAGCCTGAGATTATTGGGAATCCTCCCAATTCTGACTGATATTATCATGATGGGATCACAGGATTTTTTGCGCCTGACTTCATTAGGAGACTCCCATTTAGGTTCTTTAATGAAAGAGTGTCAGAACTGTTTGCAAATAGTTCTGGCCCTGCTTTCCAATTGGTTGCAATAAAAAGATTATTATCCCAAAGATGCCTTTTCAGGAGGCAACTGGTTTTTTTCTTTGAAGACATTTTGCTTCTCATCAAGAAGCTTCTTCAGCTGAAAAAACTTCTTGATGAGAAGCGAAATGTCTTTAAAGAAAAAACAGAAGGTCCAGTTGCCTCCTGAAAAAGCACCTTTGGGACAAAGTGACCTGGATGACTGAGAATCTCCATAGACATTTAGCGATGCAAAATGATTATTACTTTATTCCTTCCTAGCAGCCAGCACAGGAAGACTTTGCAACCTGTTCTAATTGTGCCCTCATTGTATGTTATGCAGAAAGGAAGAGAAATAACTGCAGTGAAGAACCCTAGTCACTTAATGGTTGAAGTTTGTGCATTTGGCTTTGCTGACCTAATCAAAAGTGGACTGGCTTATCTAGGATGCTGTCTTGAGACATTAAAGCTAGCTTATAAGGCTATGATCAAACTGAGCTATCAAGCAGATAAGCAGGCTATGAATGGATTCTCGACTAGTGCTCTAAATCAGTGTTTCTTAACCTCGGCAATTTTAAGGACTTCAATTCCTAGAATTCCCCAGATCAGGAAATGCTGTTCTAAATATTTCTTCCCTGCAACCCAGGCCTGAAAAGAGACTTACTTTAAGTTGTCCAACTACCATACTGAGTATACAGCTGTCTGGTGTAGGCTGATGATCTTGAGATGTGATGCTGTGCTGTATTTTCTGAAAAGGAAGGCTCTGGAAGAGAAGGGAGAAAGACAGAAGGATTTACAGGTCGTCCTCTTTTAACAACCACTCATTCAGTCGCTGTTTAAACTTATGATGGATCCGAATGAGTGGCAGATATGAATGGTCTTATGTTGGTTTGCAGCAATCCCACGGTCACAGGCATCGCCACAGGCAACCTCCTTTGCTGGCCGGAGGTCGTAAACGGTGACCATGTGATGCCTTTGATAAATGACACGGGGTGATTCCCTTAACGGTGTCAACCGGAAGTGCTGGGATTTCGATCGCTAAGCAGCGTGGTCATGCAATGTTGCAGTTTGCTACTGCGTCACTTAGCAATGGAAATACCAGCCCCAAATTAGTACCATAATGTGAGAATTATAGATAGTCCCCGACTTACAACAGTTCGTTTGGTGACCGTTCAACGTTACTGGAAAAAAGTGACTTAGGATCGCTTTCTGCGCTTACAATTGTTGCAGCATCCCCATGGTTGCACGATCAAAATTCAGATGCTTGCCAACGGATTCGTATTTATGACAGTTACAGTGTCCCAGGGGTCAACCCTGAAGCTGATCTGGCCGAGGCCATCTTGGAGCTTCAGTGCTGCCACTCCGCAGTGAGGGAGGGAGGGGGGATTAGAGATAACTGGGTTGTGCAGTCAAAATAAAATACTTTCTCTTGAGAACCAAGGACATTCTCAAACTTGCCCGGAGGGAGGAGTGATGTCACCAGACCAGTGGACAGACGCTGCTGTGATTGTGCCACGTGACTGTTTGGGGCTGAGGAGAAAACTTTTAATTAGGAGAAAACCAAGGGGCCCCTAAGAGTTGGTTTTCAGCAGATGTGTGCCAATGTGATATTTCCAATAAAGCTATTCTTTGAGGTATCCAACTACCCCTGACTTTTTGCTTGCAATGGATCTATTACTTGGCACCCTGATACTGGGGTCATTGGTCACCTTTTTTGACCTTCTGACAAGCAAATTTAATGGGGAGGTCAGATTCACTTTATAACCTTGTTACTACCGTAACAACTGAAGCAATTCACTTAACAACGGTGGCAAGAAAAGTCATAAAATGGGACAAAATTATGCCTGTCTCTGAGAGGCCCTGTGAGGGCTGTCTCTCTCCGTGTCCATCTGTGCTTCCGTGTTATATTTGAAGATTGATTGATTGCATGGCTTTGCCTAGTACATGTGTGTGTGTATGTATGCTTTGTAGATAAACCACTGTTTGAAAGACACCACCTCTGTGTACTGTATTTTGCTCCTGGGTTGTCTCAAAATAGCAGTCACACTCTGACAGTCTCATTTAGCAATTTTGGCCTCAACAGTAGTCGTAAGTCGAGGATTACCTGTACCCATACCTGAGAGGCAGAGGTTCATGGGGTAAATGGTATTCCTTTACCTTTTGGGGAAAACTCTATCCAAATTTGTGGTGCATTTCCCTTTATGCATTTGAAATAAAACCCCTAAGTGATAACAGCATGCCATGAAAAAATGGAGTTTACTTTCAGAGAATAGATTTTGATGAAAATGTTAAGATTACTCTATCCAGGAGATAAAGATGAATTAGGCCAAGAGCAAGAAACTCATGGCCTGCATGCAGCTCCCCACCCAAAGAAATCTGGAAGCTAACTTGCAAGGTGACGTTTATTTCAATGTACAGGTGAGGCAATTTCTAGAATTTGGGGAGGGGGGATATCTTAGGCTGAACATCAGAACCACAACATCACAGAAACTTACTGAGAGTTTTTCAACAATAGCTGCTTTGCCCTGAAATTGTAGTCCCTCCCATGTAAGGCATGAGGCATCTATCTGAAACAATAAAACAGCAATCTGCTTAGAAACATTTTATTTTGTACACTAGAAATAATAACATACTTGTTAAAAATGAATTAGTAATTTCCCAGAACTTCTCAGAGTCAAAACTGACTCGAGACAACCTTTATATATTAGATAAATATAGGCAATATATTAGGAACAAAGATTGAATACAATAATGCTTCTTGAGATTAAATTAACTGTAAAGTAAAGGTAAAGGTTCCCCTCGCATATACGTGCTAGTCGTTCCCGACTCTACGGGGTGGTGCTCATCTCCGTTTCAAAGCTGAAGAGCCAGCATTGTCCCAAGATGTCTCCAGGGTCATGTGGCCGGCATGACTAAACGCCAAAGGTGCATGGAACTCTGTGGTCCCTATTTTTCTACTTGCATTTTTTTAAACATGCTTTCAAACTGCTAGGTTGACAGAAGCTGGGACAAGTAACGGAAGCTCACTCTGTTACGTGGTGCTAGGGATTCGAACCGCCAAACTGCCGACCTTTCTGATTGACAAGCTCAGCGTCTTAGCCACTGAATCACCGTGTCCCCTAAAATTAACTGTAAATTTAATCCCCAAAAATTAACTGTAAATTTAATCCCCTAAAATTAACTGTAAGGTATTGCTAAACAACATTATGAGAGTACCAGCATTATTGACTTGAAAGGAAGGTGGAGGTAAATGATAAAACAGCCCACAATAAAAGCCTCTGTTTCAGAGTTACTTACATATATTGATCCTAACTGAGTCCGGTCTGTATCAAATAACTGATAGTAATGCTGTACAAAGCTGGAACCAATCTGTTCCCAAATAGGCTTGTCTCCCATTCTGGATTCTCAGTGCAGCCAGCAACTGAAAGTAAAAGAAAAACACAGGATATTTGACTTTATTATGGATAGGTTGATGAAACCACCAACTCAGTGTACAGCTGTTGTGTCAGAGTATGAATATTCATGGACTGGAATAGATTCCAATGAAGCTGCCAGGTTTCAATCCTAATGCCTTAACCACTACACGGAAGTCGCTGTTTGCAGTGAGCGTAAAATGAAATCTGGAATGGCATTCAATTGGATGGAAATGCTTTTGTCGAATTGATGGGTCAATTACTTTTAAAGTAAGTGTGTTTAATAAACAGAAGCCCTCGACTTAACAGCTTGTTTAGTAACTATTCGAAGTTACGACAACACTGAAAAAGGAGACCTATGACCATTTTTCGCACTTATGACCATTGCAGTATGCCCAGGGTCATGTGATTTTACACTTGGATGCTTGACAACTGATTCACATGTATGACACTTGCAGTGTCCCGGGGTGATGTGATCCTCTTTTATGACTTTCTAACACACAAAGTCAATGGGAAAGCCAGATTCACTTAACGACCATGTTACTAATTTAACAACTGCAGTGATTCACTTAGCAAACGTGGCAAGAAATGTCGTAGAATGTGGCAAAACTCACATAGCAAAATTCCCTCACTTAGCAACATAAACTTTGGGCTCATTGGTGGTCATAGGTTGAGGACTACCTGTAGTTAATGTCAATTACAAAAAACAGGCTCAACTACAATTCATTTCAAAAACAGTAAACTCTACCTCCTCGAGAACCCGGGCAAAGCTATCCAATCAAGTTATAAGCTGAGCACTAAAGTTGAGATAGTCATCAAATTATGACCACGACTGAGACTCCTGTCACTGAGCGATATGACTACACCTCTTAGAGACGGCAGTTACAGTAATCCCAGTTGTAACTGTGAAGCCAGTGTGTGATTGTTAGGCAAGAGCCTTGTGCTTATTTTGCCCTGCCACGCTCATCTTTTAACTACATACCACAATTTAGGGCAGTGTCCCTCAGCCGCACCTGGAAAGTTCCCTTCGGCAGACAAGTCTCCACCACCCTGCCATATGCTCACCACACATATCCTGGGGCAGCCAGGGCGTGGATTCCAGGCCACCAGCAGGAGGAAGAAGATGGTGGCCAGTTGCAGGCCATGAGGGTAGCAGGACGTGGGGTGGAGTATAAGGCACCCAGAATGGCAAAGATGGAGGAAAGACAGGTGGGTTTAGGGGAGCTGAGGTGCTCCTGAGGTCAGAAGTGCAGGGGCCTGAATTTTGATCACATGCCAGTGGAGGAGGCTGCAATGGCCATAACTTTTGGGATGAGTCGTAAGTCACATTATGGTCATAAGCCAAGGATTACCTGTAAACCTATTCAAGATTGAAATGGAAAAGAATTCCCCTAAGAGATCCTCAAAAACTTCCTGTGATTAGCACACAGGAACAGCTGCCTCGGGTTTTTCCTGAAAGGGATACAGCCATGTTTTTATATATATATATATATATATATATTGCAGTATATATATGCAGTATATATATATATATATATATAAATATTAAAGGGTCAATTATTCTTC
>JANHFT010007594.1:507415-520881 GCA_032467955.1 Pseudoxenodon macrops
GTTGAAGTCCGCCAGGCTTAAAGTTGCCAAGGTTGGAGAACCCTGCCCCAGAAAGATATCTGCTGTGACCATCTTTTCGTAGGAAAAAAACGAAGGTCCAGCCTGAAAAAGGGACAAATCTGGGAGGGGGGGAAACCTAATTATCTTTACAACTTTGCTTTATGAAGGAACGTTCAAGAGCAAAAGCAAGAAAAAATAAACCCAATGACAGTTTTTTGAAATAAAGGACTATCCTTTATAATAGAGGTCACTGTAATTATGGTGGTGAGCCTTCTCCCACAGAAATGCAGGAATAAACCGCCCATCCATCCGAGCAAGATTGAAAACCTGAGATTTGCCTATTTACGGGCAACAGTTTTCCTTGGATGTTTCCAGAGTAAAGACAGAAAAGTGTTTTCCCCACCTTACTCCAGTGATTTCTCCCTTGTACTTTCTTAAATGACATTGTCAAGCCCTAGGCATAGTTGTTTAAGGGAGAACTCCAAAGCTTTCCTTTAGGGAAAATGACTTTCATAATGTACTAGATTAGGCTAAAATAATATTGTGCAGCCATTATTTTAGCATGTAGGATGAACAAAAAGAAACATATTACATGGCTCTATATTATATGAAAATAGCAAATCTTCACAAAATAGTTTGTATGTAATAAGCAGAATAAGGGGTGATGTCCTTGCTTAATTGTATTTATAAATTCTATTTATTTATAAATTGTATTTATAAATTCTGGTATTCATTTACTAGAGGTGCACTGTTGCTACTTGTCTTTTACAATTGCCGCCTTTGGGCTGTTTTTATTTCAGTCTGCACCCTTTAATTATCAAAGAGCCTTGGCTTATCAGGCACCTACCAACTCTGCACAAATGGATTTTGCAACACCTCGAACCGTTTTTAAGAAGGTCCTACAGACACGTAAGTATGATTGGGGAGAGAGCAATGTTTCAGTCATGCTGCATTGTAGACATACAGAACCACAGATAAAACAGTCATTGCTAATTACAGGCTACTCACAACAACAACAACAAAGACTCAGAAACATAACAACAAACATAGCAAAAAACAAAATACCTGTTTAAAAATGTGAAAGGGCAATCTGCATTTTGAATGTTCACCATCTTGATTTGCACAGAATTTATTAGCTACAATATGTTCCACATCTAGAAGGATGGCTAGTAAACTCTTCCTCACCCAGGGTCAGTTGTATCTTTGTGTTGTACCAAATGAGAGGAACAGTCTAGGATATTGTGTTCCAAAGGTGCTTTTTCAAAAGGCAACTGGACTTTGTTTTTTCCTTGAAGACATTTTACTTCTCATCCAAGAAACGTCTTCAGTTCTGACTCCATTTCTTGGATGAGAAGAGAAAATTCTTCAAGGAAAAACAAAAAGTCCAGTTGCCTTTTGAAAAAGCACTTTTGGGATAACCATGATCTGGGTGACTGAGCATCTTCATAGACAGTCTAGGATACTATCCATCCATCACTGTAAGTTCAGTGCATTTCTGAAACCAATACGATCCTCAAGTAAATAGAACAGTTTGCAACTTGAAGATTTGAAAATGAAATGTTCTTCAGAAGGTGAAAAAAATCTACGGTAGTGTTTATGAGTAGAAAACTTCATTTTATAGGGTAGTGACATACCGTAGAGATGATTTTGAAGCACTTTTGAATTCAGCTCTTGCTGAAATAATGTTCGTTGTTTGTTTGTTTTTTGACAGAACCAATTGTTTCCCCACTTGTTTCTGAGAAACGTGATTCTCCAAAACCAATTGATACAATTTTCAATTTCCCTGTGAGGCTTAGTTCTTCCATGTAAGTGGTTCTTTTGTGTTTTGCAGTTACTAAAATAAAGGCTAGAAATCTATTTTGGCTTTTAGGATTACTTTAATGTTTTAATTTTAATTTAATCTTAATTTTAATTAATGTTTAGATTGCATTACTTAGGATGGCAATGTAAAATTACGAGAACTATGAAATCTTCGTTTCTCTGTAATGCGCATGGACTTTAAGAGCAGAAAGGTTGAAACTCCAAACCAAGCCTTAAATAAAATTAGTTCTGTTTCCCTTGGATACAGCCAAGAAATGACTGATACAGAAATGCATTCAAGCAAGGAATTAATAATTTATTAATAATCTATTAATTGTGTTATTAACATTAAATTAATAAGTAAACTTTATTGATTAAATTGTTAGTACAAACATTGTGCTACTTTTAATGGTCTACATTTGTGAGTTCTGAGAACATATACTGCTAAAATCTCATTATCATTTTTCCATGTAGTTGGCATCTATTGCATGAAAAGATTGCTGAATGCTGCATTAAGATGCAGTTCAACTTGTATGAACATGTACAAACAAGCTGCTAAATTAAAGTCAAATCACACTGTTATGCAGTATGTGAACTTACCTATTGGCAGTTATAATAATAACTGCTCATTTTGACCCTCACTGAATTATATATTTTCCCTATTTCCTAACAAAAGGGGGTATTACTGTAACTGTCCGTTGTGCTCAGCATTGATTAAAAATGGAACGACCATATTGATGTATAGTATATACACATTGAGTCTACCTAAAATTGTTTAGGTTTTGGTTTAAGCAGTATGAAGGCTTGTCCTTCGAGAACAGTATTCTGCTACCAGTAGCTCTGAGGAACTGTCTTGTTGACCTTTAGCAATCTAGAAGTCAGCCTGTCGGACTGCACTCAGAGACAGAAGTCTGGGATTGCACGGCATCCAGCGAGATCGAAAAAGGTCCGTGTTTCTGAATTTGAAAGAGATCTGAATAACCAGTTTCACCCCAGCACAGGTAAATGTGGCCTTTGGAGGCTACTCTGATTAAAATTTTAAATGCTTAAAAAATAATAATCATAGAAATAAAGAAAATAGTTGGCTGTATGTTTTGACATCCTACAAGCCCAGTTAAAGTATTAAGAAAATTACCTAAAGATTTGTTATCCTGGATCACAGCACTCTTCTTTATGGAGATCCGATAATGATCAGAAGAAATAAGAGACAATAATGTCTATATTATGGCCAGCAAATGCATTCCGTGGAAGAGGACATGCCTGGCCTGTGAAATAGGTTAAGCCAGTGATGGCTAGGTTTTTTGCCATCGCATGCCAAAAACATGGGGTGGTTGTGCGCACAAGTGCACAATGCCCCCCCCCCCAATGCATGCAGAACCATCCCCCTGCACTGGCCCCCATGCATGCACACAGGCCTCACTGAAGCCTCCTGGAAGGGCCGTTGGGCTGTTTTTTGCTCTCCCCAGGCTTCAGGAGGCTTTCCTGAAGGCTGGGGAGGGCGAAAAATGGTCCAATCGTCCGTTGGGTTCATTTTTTGCCATTTACAGGCTCCAGAGGCTGAAAGTGAAAACGGCTTTCCCCTGACCCCTAAAAGAGCGAAAATCAGCTGGCCAGCGCCCTGACATAGGACAACGCCTTGCGTGCCCTCAGATATGGGCCACCTGTGGCACGCGTGCCATAGGTTTGCCATCACGGGGCTAAGCAGTGAACATATTTATGACTATGTTCTAGGAATCAATATTCCAATGTTTAATTTCTCTATAATGCTGAAGACCTGTCAAGTGACATGCTGCACTGACATTGCTCAGATTAAAGCAGATCTAAGCTATTAACAGGTGCCCTAAAGCAGAACAGTGAAGTGAAATTAATTCAATTAATACAAATCCAAGGCCTGGCAATAAAGAGAATAAATTGTTTATTCTGTTTTGGACAGCAATGTCAGTAACGTCTAATGACCAGCTCTGCTTATTCATTAATTAGTGTTTATGTAGTAAAATTTCCACTTATCAGCTGCCCATCTAATATACTGTAATCTCTCTTTGCAGCTCAGGATTTTCTGGACCAAACATCTTTCACAAAGTAAGTTACAATTGTGCTTTGTTTTGTGGTTGTACTCAAGGCATTGTTTCTTCCTTTGCCTCTAGATGCTTAGCAGATGGGGATGACGAGTCACAGGGCAGAAATTGTGAAAATACTTGTTTTCATGTGATGGAGCCACAGTCCGTAGAAAGAGTAGAGAGCCTTAGGCCCATGTGCCACATTTCCACTTTCCCTATTCCAACAAGGCTTAAGTTTAGTTAATTTATTAATAATCTATTAATTGTGTTATTACCATTAAATTAATAAGTAATTTTTTTTGATTAAATTATTAATACAAATATTGTGCTACCGGTACTTTTAACGGTCTACATTTGTGAGTTCTGAGATCATGTATTGATAAAATCTCATTACCTTGTTTTCCATGTAGTTGGCATCGATTGCATGAAACGATTGCTGAATGCTGCATTAAGATGCAGTTCAGCTTGTATGAACATGTACATACAAGCTGCTAAATTAAAGTCAAATCACACCGTTATGCAGTATGTGGACTTACTTATTGGCAGTTATCTGTGACTCCTGAATAGTAACTGCTCATTTTGGCCATCACTGAATAATCTGTTTTCCTTATTTCCTAACAAAGGGGAGTATTACTGCAGCTATGTCCCTTGTGCTCAGCATTGATTAAAAATGGAACAACCATATTGATGTACAATATATACACTGAGTCTACTTAAAATTGTTTAGGTTTTGGTTTAAGCAGTATGAAGGCTTGTCCTTCGAGAACAGTATTCTGCTACCAGTAGCTCTGAGGAACTGTCTTGTTGACCTTTAGCAATCTAGAAGTCAGCCTGTCGGACTGCACTCAGAGACAGAAGTCTGGGATTGCACGGCATCCAGCGAGATCGAAAAAGGTCCGTGTTTCTGAATTTGAAAGAGATCTGAATAACCAGTTTCACCCCAGCACAGGTAAATGTGGCCTTTGGAGGCTACTCTGATTAAAATTTTAAATGCTTAAAAAATAATAATCATAGAAATAAAGAAAATAGTTGGCTGTATGTTTTGACATCCTACAAGCCCAGTTAAAGTATTAAGAAAATTACCTAAAGATTTGTTATCCTGGATCACAGCACTCTTCTTTATGGAGATCCGATAATGGTCAGAAGAAATAAGAGACAATAATGTCTATATTATGGCCGGCAAATGCATTCTGTGGAAGAGGACATGCCTGGCCTGTGAAATAGGCTAAGCAGTGAACATATTTATGACTGTACATTCTCCTGGGAATCAATATTCCCATGTTTAATTTCTCTATAATGCTGAAGACCTGCCAAGTGACACGCTGCACTGACATTGCTCAGATTAAAGCAGATCCAAGCTATTTGCAGGTGTCCTAAAGCAGAACAGTGAAGTGAAATTAATACAATTAATACAAATCCTTGGGCATGGCAATAAATAGAATAAATTATTTATCCTGCTTTGGACAGTAATATCAGTAACTTCTAATGACTAGCTCTGCTTATTCATTAATTAGTATTTAAGTAATAACATTTTCACTTATCAACTGCTCATCTAATATACCGTAATCTCTCTTTGCAGCTCAGGACTTGCTGGACCAAACATCTTTGACAAAGTAGGTTACCATTCTGTTTTGTTTTGTGGTTGTAGTCAAGCTATTATTGCTTCCTTTGCCTCTAGATGCTTAGCAGATGGGGATGACCTGTCAGGAGGGCAGAAATTGTGAAAATACTTGTTTTCATGTGATGGAGCCACAGTCCTTAGAAAGAGTGGAGAGCCTTGGGCCCATGTGCCACATTTCCACTTTCCCTATTCCAACATGGCTTAAATTTAGTATATTCTTACACTACAGCAGGATAGGAGTGGCTGGGCCACTGTGCAACATTAGGCTTCCTATATGCTGCAAAGCAGCTGCAGGCACAGGTAATTTGGTTTATGTCTTACGTATTGAATATGACTGACATTTATCATTGTATTTCAGACATGGATTCCCTTTATGTGTTGCCATTCTGCTCAGTTAAACTTTTGACTGCTGTCCTGCTGTCAATTAAACAAGGAAGTATTTGTAATAGCATTAAACTGGCAAGTACAGGTAGTCCTCGACTTACGACCCACAATTGAGCCCAACATTTCCGTTGTTAAGTGAAACGTTTGCTAAGCCAGTTTTGCCCCATTTTACGATCTTTCTTGCCGCAGATGTTAAGTGAATCACTCCCGTTGATAAATTAGTAACCCGGTTGTTAAGTGAATCTGGCTTCCCTATTGACTTTGTTTGTTAGAAGGTCAGAAAAGGGGGGATCACATGACCTCGAGAGACAGCAACGGTCAGAACTATGAACCAGTTGCCAAGCCTCTGAAGTTTGATCACATGATCATGGGGATGCTGTAAAGGTCATAAGTGTGAAACATTAGTCACATTTTTTTACCATTGTAACTTTGTATGGTCACTAAATGAACTGTTGCAAGCCAACTACCTGTATGATGTGTGCAACGCTTAGGTCAGATCAAAGTCGGCATAGTTCTAAATTTTCTAGGCCCAAAATTTCAAGTCTGGTGGCATAAAGTATTCTGTTGCAAGCAGAGGAGTGGAGGACTCTTCTCATGAAAGAAGAGACTGTTCAACGTTACTATGGCAATGAAAAAAGTGACTTATGACCGTTTTTTGGTCTTTGCAGCATCCCCATGGGTCACGTGCTCAAAATTCAGATGCTCGGCAGCTGATTCATACTTATGCCTGTTGCAGTGTCCCAGAGTCACGTGATCCTATTTTGCAACCTTCTGACAAGCAAAGTCAATGGGGAAGCCAGATTCACTTCACAGCCATGTGACTAACATAAGAAATGCCCCACAGTGGCTTACGAGGCGCAGTGGTGAGAGTGCAGTACTGCAGGCTACTTCTGCTGACTGCTGGCTGCCAGCAGTTTGGCAGTTCGAATCTCACCAGGCTCAAGGTTTGACTCAGCCTTCCATCCTTCCGAGGGGTGTAAAATGAGGACCCAGATTGTTGGGGGCAAATTGCTGACTGTGAACCGTTAGAGAGCGTTATAAAAGCACTGTGAAGCAGCATATAAGTCTAAGTGCTATTGCTGTACACTGTTCTGTTCTCAGGTCTCTTCAGATCTCTTTTACAACCCCGGCACCATTGAACTCTGCTGGGAGAAAAGGCTTGATCCGTAGGCCCAAAAACTACCGAGGAGTTAATGTGAAGGATTTTGAAGGGGGCCTTGAACAAGACTTATTGCAGATCAAAGATTGTGAGTCCGATTTGGGGTATTTTTGTCCTGGTGTGTTTGTTAGAGAGAGCAACCTGGGAACTGAGTGGTCAAAATGGGTTATGATGTGTTCTGGAAATAAGATCTACTGAACCAGGGGTGGTGTCGAGAAGCGAAAATGAAATCAAAGTCTTGTGGCCTTTTGGACACCGGCCCTTCCAGCTACCAAATCAGAGGAGGAGGCGTGGGATTCAGGATTAGCATTAAGGCAACCTGAGAGCTCAGAGGGGGAAGAGGGAATGGAGGAGAGGGAGGGAGGGAGGGAGAGGGAGAGAGAAACGGAGCCTGGACTGTCCGTCAGTCCTCAGATGGAGAGTCAACAGCCCCCAGGTCTGGAGATGGCGGAAGAGGAAGAGTAGGAACAGCTGGGTCCAGTGCCTGATGGGCAGAAGGCAGAGGAGAGGAGAGCAGTGGAAATATATGGGCTGGTCTGTGGGAGGGAAGAGCCACCGCTGCTAGCAAAGCCCCACCCTAGCTCTGGGGATAAAAGGCAGAGGGGCAGAGATGAATAGATGTGGCAGACAACTATTCATCTCCCTGCCGGACAGACTGGTTAGCCTGTGTTGAGAGAGAAACTTTTTGCCGGGGCTGCCGGCACTCCTAATAAAGGAATCATTGCTTCAACTGCAGAGGGTTTGCCATATTTGAGGAGCTGGGTCAGAACACAAAGTTATATTTCCATCTGAAGGGATAACTTTTGTTTAAATTGTTGCCAGCGGCAGAAAACAACCTTGAAGACCAGAAAACCACAACGCTCCAATTAAACAACACCGAGGCTCTTTCGGTAGAGACAGAACTCTTTCTCCCCCCTCATTCCGGTGAGGAGAATGACACGGAGCCCTCTAATGTCCTGCCAGAACTGGATTTGGCAAGGAAATCTTTAGGTCGTAGGAGTGCGCAGTTAGCCGGACAGGATGAAATATCTGACATGGAAGTTGAAAAAGTGGCTGAAAGCAGCCCCCCCCAAATGTTGACGCCGGAAAGCGAAAGTACCGTTGAACCAGAAACTGCATCCACGGAAAAGGATGAGGGTTACCAAGAAAAGTGCCAAGAGAGCCCACAGGGTGCAGGAAAAGGATTGAGACCCAGTCTGGGAAAGGAGAAGTTAAGTTCAGGTCCCAAAGATGCCAGCAGCATCGAAAGCATTTCCCAGAAAAGAATAGTCACGCCTCAGAAGAAGCAGCGAAAGCATTTTCAGGGAAACAGTCCTGACGAGGAACTCTTCACTCCCACAGAGTCTTTGAAGACTGGTATGTTCGTTGTTGGGGCTTGAGGAACAAAAAATTAAAAAAGCCTTCATATATCATCTATGCCCGGGGGCCCCCCAGGCTGTGGCCCACTACTGGACCATGAGCCATTCAGAAAAGGGCTGTAGAAGTAGCGGGTGAGCGCGCAGGGACACGTGGCATCCGCACCTGCGTAAGCAGCGGGCAAGCATGCGCTGACACGATCCATTTGCATGAGTGTGCAAATGGCGCTGAGAGCGTGCGCACTTAACTGCCGTTCGCATAGAACCGTCCCCTCCTCGCCCTGCCTCTGCCACCCATCAGCAAAGCCGGAAGAGTTGGGGGAACTGTGATCTCTGTTTGACAATTATTTTTCACTCCACGTTGGTAGATTGACTTAGAAGCTTCTGTCAATGGAGATTCTCGGTCATCCAGGCCGTGGTTGTCCCAAAGTTGCTTTTTCAAAAGGCAGCTGGACTTCGTTTTTCTTTGAAGACGTTTCGCTTCTCATTCAAGACGCTTCTTCAGTTCTCAGTCGGAACTGAAGAAGCTTTTAGGGTGAGAAACGAAATGTCTTCAAGGAAAAAAAGGTCCAGTTGCCTTTTAAATAAAGTATCATTGAGACTTGGAAGCTTCTTTTGCTTCTCCAAAAATTGTTAAAATGCTATGGTTCATACATCCAGAATAAGCTTAGGCACTAGTGCAGGGGTCAGCAACCCATGGCTCTGGAGCCGCATGTGGCTCTTTCATCTCACTTCTGCGGCTCCCTGTCACTGGTTGGCTCCACAATTGATAGGGCTTTCAGTTAGGACAGGTAGAGGGAAAAGGATGCCATGCTAGGAGGAGACTCTATGGTGGGGGAACAGGACCTCCGATCAGCTCCAGAATTAAATGGGGGGCTTCCGGTTAGGACTTTTGTGGCTCTTTGACTGTTTAAGGTTGCTGACGCCTGCACTAGCATAACCTTTCAAAAATACCTTTCAGTATTTTTTATTTTTTTTTACATTTGTGTCTGAATATTTGTGACTGTTTCTTAATTTCGCCAATCTAGGCTCGGACACAAGAAGGTCATCCACACCAATAGATGCTCAGTTCTCAGGAGCATCTCAAAGAAATTTCTCAACTTGGCTGAGTAGAAAAATTGTCAGGCGTTCAGTGAATGAGATGGTGGCACACATCACCAAGGAGATGGATAACATTGTCCCAGCTGTTGCAGGACAGGGTGTGTCCAAGGTGGACTCAGAGGACGGATCTTCTCTTCGGGAAATAAGTGAGTGTACGTGGCTGATAGTTAGCCAATAGACGTGTGGAAGCCTTTGCGAGAATTATGTGAAAAAGTGCTCTGAATAGAGGTATGCTGTCCTGTACCATCCTGGCCCTCGTTCTGGAATAATTGCCTTGAAACATGTCCTGCCTCCGTATAATTAATTAGGCGCCTCCACTTAATCTTATAGTGTATAAAATGCAGGTTCAGTTTTCCTCGTCTCCAGTTAGAACAGGGAAAGGATCCTGTTTCAATCACAGACTAGTGACTCTCAGTGATATTGAATTTAGAGATCTTATTCCAGGCCTGGAACTTAGCTATATAATCAGTTTGGTTTTGGTTTAATGTATTTTGTGAATCCAGTCTTTTCTCTCTTTTTGTGTGTGTGTGTGTGTGTGTGTGTATGATTTCCAGAGCAATTCTAAGTAAAGCTGCTGAAAATTGGCTTTGTTTTGTGACTTTGAGGATAGGAAACACCCCAAAATGTTTATCCCAGCCTTAAAATAAACATGGATTAAAAATAAAAAAACAGCTTCAATCCAACACCTCCAAAAGCCTAGGAAATCCACCTTCTGTATGCTTTTCATTATCTTTCCCCAGAATACTGAAATCTGTCCAACTCTTAGCTTGTGAGTTATTATGATATGAAGCCAGACAGGTATAGTTTTATTGAGGTTAATGAAGCCATAACAATACGATAGGGAACTCAGAAGAAATTATCAGCATCCGGCAATATCTCAAGAACAGAATATCAGACTTGGAAGGGACCTTGGAGGTCTTCTAGTCCAGTCCCCTGCTCAAGCAGGAAGCCCTATACCATTTCAGATAAATGGTTATCCAGTCTCTCCTTTAAAACTTCCAGTGTTGGAGCATTCACAACTTCTGGAGGCAAGTTGTTCCACTGATTGATTGTTTTCACTGTCAGAAATTTCTCCTTAGTCTTAGGTTGCTTCTGTCCTTGATTAGTTTCCATCCGTTGCGTCATATCCCTCCTACAGGTGCTTTGGAGAACAGGTTGATTGCTTCTTTGTAGCAACCCCTGACATATTGAAAGACTGCCTTCATGTCACCCTCTAGTCCTTCTTTTCATTAAATTAGGCATACCCAATTCCAGCAACCATTCTTATTTATATGTTTTAGCCTCCGGTCCCCTAACATCAGAAACGGGTGAGTTGCGCACAAAAGCTAAAGAGGCAATAGCTGCTGGCTCTGTTCTACCAGATGGTACTTTGAGATGAACCTTTACATATGAGTAAAGAGGAAATGTGGAATGTTTGGGAAGAAGCATCTCAAAGCAGTAATAGACTCAGTGACACATGCCAGTGGCCTGTGTTTTTAAAAGAAGCTGTTGATGAAATGTGTGACCTTTCTCTTTTCTAACTTTTTTTCTCTTTAGCTGTTGATATCTCTCAAAGTCCTAGAGTGGCAACTCCAAGCAGACGTGCAAGTGGAAAGACTCCAAGGACACTGGAGAGGACCCCCTATGAGGCAATGAGAGATAGAACAAACCCACAAACAGGTGATCGAAACAGAACAGAAGAAATGAGGAATGTGGAAACTGAACAGATTCTGGAGTTTGAAGCTGAAGATGACCCAGAAGTTGAGGAGATGTCAGTTTCTGAGGACCTTGGTGAGCTAATTCACGTACTTAATCATATTTATATAAATGCCCATATTGCATAAAAGTGACTCTGGAGAGCAAGACACTGATAACTTTCAGTCCTTTAATAACTTTTAGATTATCTGTGAAGGAGATGGAAGATCTTCTTTTGTTTTGTTTTTCTTCCTTTTTTCTCTTTAGCTATTGAGATCTCTCAAAGTCCTAGAGTGGCGACTCCAAGCAGACGTGCAAGTGGAAAGACTCCAAGGACACTGGAGAGGACCTCCTATAAGGCAATGAGAGATAGAACAAACCCACAAACAGGTGATAGAAACAGAACAAAAGAAATGAGGAATGTGGAAACTGAACAGATTCTGGAGTTTGAAGCTGAAGAAAACCCAGAAGTTGAGGAAATGTCAGAATCTGAGGATGTTGGTAAGCTAATTTATGTATTAATCAGAATAGAGCTGGAAAGGGGGCCTTCAAGGTCTTCTACTCCAACCCCCTGCTCAAGCAGGAGAGCCTATACCATTCCAGACAAGTGGCTGTCCGGTCTTTTCTAAAAAATCTCAAGTGATGAAGCATGCACAACTTCTGAAGGCAAGCTGTTCGACTGGATAATTGTTCTCACTGCAAGGAAGTTTCTCTTTAATTCCGGGTTGATTCTCTCCTTGATTAGTTTCCATCCATTGTTTCGTGTCCTGCATTCTGGTGCTTTGGAAAATCAATTGACACCACCACCCCTTCTTTATGGCAGCCCCTCAAATATTGGAACACTGTTATCATGTCACCCTTAGTCCTTCTTTTCTCAAGACTAGGTAAACGTATAGGTCCCCCCACATATGCGTGCTAGTCATTTCCAGCTCTAGGGGGAAGTGCTCATCTCCGTTTCTAAGCCGAAGAGCCTGCGCTGTCCGAAGACGTTCTCCGTGGTCATGTGGCCGGCATGACTAAATGCTGAAGGCTCACGGAGAGTTCCCACCTTCCTACCAAAGTGGTCCCTATTTTTCTACTTGCATTTTTTACGTGCTTTCGAACTGCTAGGTTGGCAGAAGCTGGGAGAAGTCATGGGAGGTCACTCTGTTATGCAGCACTAGGGATTTGAACTGCTGAACTGCCGACCTTCGGATCGACAAGCTCAGCGTCTTAGCCACTGCGCCACCGTGGCCCCTCAGGACTAGCTACACCCAATTCCTGCAATCGTTCTTCATATGTTTTTTTCTCCAGGACCTTAATCATCTTAGCTACTCTTCTCTGCACTTTTTCCGAGTCTCAATACCATTTTTGTAATGCACTGGCTAACACTGGATGCAGAATTCCAGGTGTGGTCTTACTAAAGATTTATAAAGCAGTATTAATGCTTCACATGATTTTGATTCTATGCCTTTGTTTATACAACCAAGGGCTGTGTTAGCTTTTTTGGGTTCGTGCAACACCCTGGCTGGCTCTACTTAATCATATTTGTATAGCCGCCCATCTCACATAAAAGTGACTTTGGACAGCGAGACGCTGATAAGTGGTAGAATGCTAAAGGACAGCTGGTGCGAACTTATTTTATTAGATGCGTTCCAAACTGATCTGCGTAAGAAATGGGAGCATCAAAGAGAATTTAGAAATTAATCCTATCCTGAATCAGGCCCAGATGTTGAGAGCTTCATTCTTTTAAGCCTGCCATAGTTGGGCTTCGGAAAGCATAGTCCTCCCTCAAAGGATTCCCCACATCATTTGGGTTTCTCCAGAAGCCTTCTTGATAAATTTAACAAAGCAAGTGATTTTAATGTGAATCCTATAAAATCAGTCCTTTAGTAACTTTTAGATTATCTGTGAAGGAGATGGAAGATCTTCTTTTGTTTTGTTTCTCTTCCTTTTTTCTCTTTAGCTATTGAGATCTCTCAAAGTCCTAGAGTGTCGACTCCAAGCAGACGTGCAAGTGGAAAGACTCCAAGGACGCTGGAGAGGACCTCCTATAAGGCAATGAGAGAGAGAACAAACCCACAAACAGGTGATAGAAACAGAACAGAAGAAATGAGGAATGTGGAAACTGAACAGATTCTGGAGTTTGAAGCTGAAGAAAACCCAGAAGTTGAGGAGATGTCAGTTTCTGAGGACATTGGTGAGTTAATTTACTTACTTAATCATATTTATATAACCAGCCATCTCGCATAAAAGTGACTGGAGAGCAAGACACTGATAACTTTCAGTCCTTTAATAACTTTTAGATTATCTGTGAAGGAGATGGAAGATCTTCT
>JANHFT010007594.1:547662-562059 GCA_032467955.1 Pseudoxenodon macrops
CCCCCGCTCGCCGAACCGGCAGTGACGGACGGCCATGGCCCCAAACTGGTCCTGCAGCTCAAAATCAGTGTTTCGGCCTCAAATCGACCAAAAAACAACCCTCTGCACATGAACACAGCCTCCTGCGCATGCGCAGAGGGTTTTAACCCAGAAGTGATGAGGGTGCAAAATGGGCACTTCTGACGTGACCCGAACCAGTAGGAAAGGTAAGAGGAACTGACCCCTGAACAGTTTGTCTCCAGAAATTGTGGGCGCTCCATCACTGGAGGTTTTTAAGAAGAGATTGGACAGCCATTTGTCTGAAATCATGTAGGGTTTCCTGCTTGTGCAGGGGGTTGGACTAGAAGACCTCCAAGGTCCCTTCCAATTCCGTTATTCTGTTAAAGCAAGAACAATACCCCCCCAAAAAAAATGATCCTACCACCTTTTCTAAAAAATGCCTCCAAGTTGCAGAGAAAACCGACTGGCATTTTTAGAAGCTCTGTAAACAGAAATGGGCATTAAAACATTTTGCTGTTTTAAGCAGACGGGTGTAATTCACATTTCGGGGACTAGCTGCAGGTCAAAACCCAACCAATCTTTTTCCATTTCTCAGCTCAATGTGGGATAGGAAGATATTAAGAAAAGCTGCATATAAAAAGATGTAGATTAGGGAAGCCGCTTGCGAAAATGCACCTATTAGAAGAACGATGGGTATATTAGCGGAAAGGGATCCAAAAGGCATTAGGAGAAATTGCGTATTAATACATATCTATTAGTAGGTGTATTAGTATATATCTCTCCATGCGTATGTGTTTGTCTGTGTGTGTGTGTGTGTGTAGTTATGGACATGTAGCAATTGGATGGAATGGAGTTAGAATTGAATAAATGTGAAATTGACCGTCGCACAAATAGGATCAGGCAGTCATCCCTAACTAAAATTTATTTCTTTACACTGTTGGAGATGAGCTTAAAATCTCTGAAGTCCACTGAATTCATGCAATGCCTTCCTACCTGTCTCCTTCTCTCTCTGTTTCCAGCAAACTGCCATGAGCCACCCCAGATCCAAACAACCTCTAGGAAGCTGTCTCCTTCATAAGGGCTAGTTACTTGTTTCTGCATTCCTCCCAATCTCTTTGTGGAATAATAATAATAATACATAGAATTTTTTATTGGCCAAGTGTGATTGGACACACTAGGAATTTGTCTTTGGTGCATGTGCTCTCAGTGTTCATAAGCAGGATGAAATCAAGAATAAAAAGATGCAACACTTAGTGATAGTCATAGGTTACTAATAAGCTATCAAATCGTACTAGGAAACAAATAAAAGCAATATAAATTGTAAAGGTTCAAGCAACATGGTTATAGTCATAAGTGGGAAGAGATGCATACTAGTAAGGAAGAGAAGAATAATAGTAATACAGTCTTAGTAAATAGTTTGACAGTGATGAGGGAACTACTTGTTTAGCAGACTGATGGCGTTTGGGGAAAAACTGTTCTTGTGTCTAGTTCTCTTGGTATCCCCACCCCCCCAGGACTAGGGAGCTTCTTTGGGGCTTGTAGAGCATTTGCTTGTCTCCTGGAATGAAGTAGGATGGTGTGTCCCCAAAGGTGCTTTTTTCCCCCCCAAGAGACAATTGGACTTTCTGGTGGTTGTTTTTTTCCGCCTTTGAAGATGTTTCGCTTCTCATCCGAGAAGCTTCTTCGGCTCTGACTTGGAATGGTGTGGAATGGAAGGATTCTGACCATCCAGTCACTGAGCTGAAGAAGCTTCTCGGATGAGAAGCAAGATGTCTTCAAAGAAAAACAAACAAACCAGAAAGTCCAGTTGCCTCTTGAAGAGAGAGAGAAAGAAAGAAAGAAAGAAAAAAGCAGCTTTGGGGCAATCTGGATGACGGAGAATTTTCCATAGACAGTGGGATGGTGTGGTTACTCCAAAGTGGCGATTCTGCTCCAAAATGTGTGGCCTTCCAAAACCCCTGGAGTTTGAGGCCGGATAATTCTGGGATTCAAAGTCTTCTAGGGCAAAGGGTAGAGCAACAGAAACACACAGCAGTTCTTCCTGGTTGGTGAGAGAGAGAGGAGAGAGAGAGACAGAGAGAGAGACAGAGAGAGACAGACAGACAGACAGACCCACAGTCCATCCTTGGAAGTAAAATATCATTTGGGGCAATATTTCTCAACCTTGACAAGTTGAAGATGTATAAAACCCTCTGCCAAGGTTGAGAAACACTAACCCAAAGTATACTTTTACCTTAAAGGATGACCTGTGAGTCTTCCTGGGACAATAACAGAAGATCAGCTATGTGTTTCTAATGCCTTGTCCTTTTTACTAATGTGTTGAAGCACCTGTTTTATCTGTAAGGGAGTGTGTTTGGTTCTGGACTTGGCAGGCTGGCTGGCTCTTGAAAATCCTTGCTGCCTGATTGTTTTCACTGAAGGATTAAAGAGGTTTTTGACCCGTCTTCTGCCTGTTTCCTTCCTCCTCCTCCTCTGTTTGTTTTAAAACAGGACATGGGAAAAATCACAAGGATGCTGCTTCTGTCAGGGCTACCCACCCCATCCCTGCAGCCTGTGGAATTTATTATTTTGAAGTGAAGATAGTTAGTAAAGGAAGAGATGGGTAAGTATGTGGCTTAACGTGTATTCTTTTAAGTGTGTGTATGTGTGTGTTGTCTTTTGGGAGAGTTGGAGCTGGCTTTACCATCTGTGGTTATATTTGGTAGGAATGTGAATTGTGGCTTTGGGAAAGGGTGAGTGATTCATGCCTTTGTAGTAGGGCATTGCACCAGCAGCATTTCAAAACAAGGAATTGAGATCATTGTAAGAGTGGGGGTTGGGTTCTGGTTCATTAAGGGAGGATGAAGCTATGAATCAAGTTCAGGGCCAGTTCAGATGTTTAAAAACTGGTTTGACTTCCTGCTATCAAATACCAAACCAGTGATATAAACGGAGATGAGACATGATGGTTATGCCTGTTTCTTTATTGGCTGTTCTAGGTAATTATACCCTGTTTACCTCTTAAAATTCCTATGTGGCTTTTTGGTGTATTAGATCTGAAATCCAATAATGTATGTAACTGTTAGCGCAAAGAAAGTAGTGGAAATCCATTTTTATAGCTGTTTAGCTAGAATGATTTCCTGGCTACCAAATGATTTTACATATTCCTACATGTTGGCCAGATGACCACGGAAACACCCTCAGACAGTGCTGGTTCACAGCTTTGAATAGGAGGTGAACCCCTTCCCCCATAGTTGGCAACAATTAGTAGAGTAAAATCCGCAGGGACTCCTTTCCCTGCTATATAAAATGACTTGTGAAGAAATGGGTACTTGTGCTGGGTAATTCTCTGACATGAGATATTTGATCTAGATCAGTGGTGTCAAACTCGATTTCATTGAGGGACGCATCAGGGTTGTTTTTGACCTGGGGGGAGGATGGGGGCGTGGCCAGCTCGATATCACTCATGCCTGTGATGGCCCAAGTGCTCTGCCAGCGAAAATGGGCTGCCAAGCTCCGTTTTCGGCTGCAATGCTCTGCCAGTGAAAAGCTCCATTTTTACTGGCAGAGGCACCACAGGCTGGTTCTTTGCTGTTTCCAGGGCAACCCCACGGGCCAAATCTAAGCACCCTGCAGGCCGGATCCAGGCCCCAGGCCTTGAGTTTGATACCCCTGATCTAGATAGTTCACAACATTGAGCTGATTGAATTGTTGATCCCCCCGAAAAAATTCAGAACTAGCATAATATAATTTAAAGTATATTTCCATTTGTAGGTCCAATTATATTATTCTGGCGTATTCTAGTTATCTTTATTACTACTATTTTACAGTACGTTTTAAGCTAATGGCTAATACAGGTAGTCCTCGACTTACAACAGTTCATTTAGTGACTGTTCAAAGTTACAAAAAAAGTGAGTTATGACCATTTTTCGCAGTTACGGCCTTTGACGTATTCCCATGATCATGTGATCAAAATTCAGATGCTCGGCAGCTGATTCATACTTATGACTGTTGTGTCCCAAGGTCATGTGATCCCCTTTTGCAACCTTCTGACAAGCAAAGTCAATGGGGAAGCCAGATTCACTTAGCAACTAGGTTACTAACTTTATCAACTGCAGTGATTCATTTAACAACAACAGCAAGAAAGGCTGTAAAATGGGGCAAGACTCGCTTAACAAATGTTTCACTTAACAACAAATTTTGGGCTCAATTGTGGCCTTAAGTCGAAGACTACCTGTACTCTGTAAACTTGACATGTTACATTTCTGTTGGGAACACTGATATAAAACTCGAGGTTTTTTTGATTTTGGCCTTTAAAATATAATGTGTTGATAACAAACTTGAATGCTAAGCCAAACCCTAAACCATGCCTAAAGCCAATTTGGTTACGTGATCAGCCAAAAATGGTTCCTTGTAGAATGACAAACAGTTCAGTTTGAGAGAAGGGGAGAAAAGCCTGTTCATAATGTGAATTAAACTAAATTGTCTTGCTTTAAAGAATTTGGATGTTGTAATATTATTGATGAGATCACATACATGGCCAGCAAGATATTGTAAATCACAAGGTTGAAGAGATCAGATCCATGTCTCCTGACTGCAGCGCACAGCAGTATTTTCATGTGCATCTTTGCCCCAGTTATTATGGTGAGAAATTGGATTGATTACTGTTGGATATCTACTTATTTTAGGCTTTGCTAAACTGCTACGGGGGCTTTAAGAAACTATATAGTTTCAATTGTTTGGTGTTTGGAGAAGAAATAGGAACAGTGATGGACATTTAGATTTGTTTTTTATCACCTTTGTTATGTCTGGAAGGCGTTGCTTGTAATTGCCTTGATATTGTTCTTCATACACTTGTGTAAAGTTTAGCCCAAAATTTTCTGTATCTGTTTGTTGATGTAGAGACTTATTTCAATATTGCTTCTACACACTTTTTTTGGAGTACCCGTAACTTTTTTTACTAAGGTTATATACATTTTTAAATCGGGATGCGGGAAGCTCAGGGCACGTTGACACAACATATCAGGATGCTTCAGATAGCTTCAGCCACCATCTTCATGAGGAACTATTTAATTAAATTAATTGACAATACCTGGACAATAGTACCTGGACAATAGAGTTAAGCTTTTAATGTGAATAATAGGGTAAACATTGTCCTTTTTTTTAAGTATTTGTGGTGCCCAGAATGGATTTGTGGTTAAAAAACAGATTGGGATAAGGCATCCATTGTTGCATTGTATTTCCAGCAAATACCACTCAGTTTTGAGTGCGTTGCTTTTTTCTTATATAAAGGGCTTGGGCTGGTTAATTTTGATGGATGTACAGTATAGGACATCTATATAAGTTTGGAAATTCAAGGGTAATGATAGCAGCTGTTCTAAATTAGCAGTGGAACTTCTGTGCTGTAAATGCTGCCAAAGGGGGCACATTTAATTCATTATACAATTCCCAGAATGGTTATAAGGAATTATCATTAACTAGGTTAATACATTCCCTTAGGGGCCCATGATGGCTGTGCAGTTGGTTTATGACCCATGGTGATGCGAAGATTGTTCTGCAAAGCCAGTTTTAAATTAAAATCTTGTACATATCAGAAAAGAGATGCATCATACTGGTAGCTCAACGGTCAGGATTGATGTAATAGTGAGATCAGAAAACATTGAGAAATATTTGTGCTAGATTTACACTCTGGTTTTCCTCCAGAATCTCAAAAGTAGCTTACATGGGAATGGTCACAATAACACATTTTGAGGTAGTTTGGTTAGAAAAAGAGCAACTGGTCGTAAGTCCACATTCCATGGCTGTGGATGGTCTTGAACTTGGCTCTCTAGTCCAGTGTTTCTCATCTTGACAATTTTAAGAAGTCCGGAATTCCAACTTCCGTAATGTTCTAGCCCCAGTGATGGCTAACCTTTTCCTGAGCGAGTGCCCAAAGCACGCATGTGCACGAACGCGCCCCCAAACTCCTCAAAATGAAATGTGTGCGCAGAACTTGCATGCCCCCTGCACATGCACGCCAAAGACCCGACGACCAGCTGGCCAGTGGGAGGCGCCCGCACATGCGCGGTGGAGCTGGACTAGGGCCACAGCTTGTGTGCCCACAGAGAGGGCGCTGTGCGCCACCTGTGGCACGCGTGCCATAGGTTCACCATCACAGTGGGGAGTTTTAGAATACGAAGCTTAAAGTTGCCAAGATTGAAAACCCTGCTCCAGTCAGAGACCATATTTTATTAGTAATCCCATTTGCTAATCAGTCAATCTGCCCCAGGTGCCTGATGGAACCACTAGGTTTCGGAAGAGCACTAGAGGTTTTTCCTGAGGATTAGGATTGCACCTGAGCAGCCTCTTTCTGCTCATCAATCCAGAAAAGTCCTTTGGTTCACTAAGGAGTTCCAGGAGATGAAGGGGCAAAAGAAATGCCTAGAGTGACACATACACAAAAACCCCAGAAAGTGAATCCAAGCAAATATAGGTAAGAACTTAATTTCTTGTGCTGATAAAAACAGACAATAATCATTATTTCTTTTCTGCTACCTCATTGTCTCCCAGGTATCCCTTTGAGGGAAGGATGGACTAGAACATTAGAGGGCCCTCTGAGAATTTTTGAGGAGCTGGAAGTTAAGATCACTCAAATTTGCTCAGAACTGATGCCAGGAAGGCAAATTCTGTGGATGTGATTGAATCGCTCGATCTCACAGCTTTATATGGGATAAGTTTAGGGTAACATATGACAGCAGCTCAACAACTTGTAGCCTGGATCCCTTTCCCTTCTGGTTGGTGACAATCTCTAGGGAAGTGGCAGAAGGCTGGGTTGGAGCAATGGTAAACACACCCTTAAATGAGGGGATAGTACCACCTGCCCTAAAGAAGGCAGTATTGTGCCTTCTCAGACCATCACTTGACCCGGCAGTTGCCTCTAGTCTCCCCTTTTGGGTGAATGCTGCAAAGAAGGTGTGGGACCAAGGCTACATTGGTGATGCTTGTGAATGACCGTTAAAATGAGATCAAGATGGAGGGAGCATGATCCCCCTGGTTCTGCTTGTCACGGTTTTGGTTTTTCCATGCCAACAGCCACTGTATCCTTCCGAAGTATTTCTTAGGAGTGGAAGTAGGGAGATTTTATTATGATAGTTCTCCTTCCTGAAGGAGCCATTTCTGGTAGTATCATTAGGAGGAGAGAGGTTGTGCCCTAGGCCAGCGGTCCCCAGCCTTTGGGTTTGACCTGGCTGTGGGCAGGGGGAGAGGGGAATTGGGCCACACAAACGGTGGGCCGGAGTGCACACAGCCCTTGCACAAGTGGCAGACCGGCGAGCGCACATGCAGTTTCACTTGAGCTATGTGTGCATGCGTGCTCCGGTCAGCCATTCAGGTGGCCAAATTCCGAATAGGCCATGGCCCGGTAGTGGGCTGGGACGCAGGAATTGGGGACCCCTGGGCCACTGGGATGCCATAGGCTTTGATGTTCTCCCCATTCCTGCTCAACATCTATAACAGTGAATGCAAATCTTTTCGGCACTGAGTGCACAAAGTGGAACGTGTGTATGCGCACACGCGTGCTGTAGCGCTGGAAACCCACGCGTCGGTCACCTGGTCTTTGCGCGTGCCGGAGCACTGGCGTGTGAGAAGACCAGCTGGCCGGTGTGCATGCACGCACCTGAAACCCGAAGACCAAGTGCGCACTGGCCCCCTGGTCTTCGTGTTCCCGGCGCTCTAGTGTGCATGTGCGCATGCCACCTGGTGTTTGGATTTCTTACGCATGCATGCGCGCCTGCTAGCTGGTCTTTGTGCACGCCGGAGCACCAGAAACCAGAAGAGCAGCTGGCAACGGCGTGCATGCCAACAGAGGGCTCTGTGTGCCACCTCTGGCATGCGTGTCATAGGTTTGTCATCACGGATCTGTAAGAAACTACTAAGCATGTGATCCAGTGACACAAGTGATTCTGATAAGATGAGGTGCAAGAGGCTCCAGTCCTTTCACTCAGGGTATATATCCCCTTGTGGAATCTCAAAGGTAGGCCTTTTCAATCGCTGTTCCCTTTTCCTTCTCACCATATTCCCCTGAAATCTATATGGTCCCAGCCTATATGGGCCTTTCAAAAGGAACTCCAAGCTTTGAGAGAGATGTGTTACGAAATAGTCCGCCTTGACATTCAGTCGGTTTGAAATTGAATGTATTTTGTTACCTGGCATGAAGTTGTGAATTGTTTTGTCTATCATTTGGGTGTATACTTTAAGCTTATTTTATAGGCGCATAAGCTCCACAGGGTCAAGTTATGATTAAAGTGGCATGCAAGGCCAGTAAAAGGATATAATAAAAGGTAGCAATTATTTATGAGATTGAAAAACGAAACTTGCATTTAGTAGTCTGATGCTGCTTATTTCTAGCCCTCTACATGAACCCTCGATTCATTCAACCTATGTAATCAAAGATATTCTAAAAGGATTTATCATAAATGAGAGCTAATTTAGAAAAGTAATTATTGTACTATTCATGTTTATTCGTTCAGCAATCAAAACATCTCTGCCTTTTGGCAATTGAAAGGCTGTCTTAATCTTAACATGGATTATTGTTTGTCTTTAAAAATGATAAGTTACAAGTGCCAGATAACATTTAGGACAAATAAAAGCCAACCAATGTTGGCATGTAGCAAGAGCTAAAAAGTGTCAAAGGCAAGAAAAATGAACAGTTAGCTGAAGAAGAGAGAGTTATAGAAAGAGCTTCCCGAGAACGGATTATCAGTTCTGCCTGCATATGTTCCCAAGAGTTTCTGGAAGGCTGAATTTCTGTAACTGATAGCCAGAGCAAAGCTATATGCCTACGCTTTCTCAATTGAATGAGCTAATAGACACCATAGTGATGATTTGTTCAGGTTTGTTGACTGCACAACACTTAATAGTGATTGCATTTTTAAAAATCCCAGTGTTTGTGTTCTTAAATTGTGAAATGGATATTTATGGTTTTTGATACATTATTATTAATTGTGATGTGTCGGCCTTTTTTTAATAACAATATAACGTTATTTGTTTATTTTGATTAGGCTAAGAGAAATTTGTACACTGAAATTTCAAATAGACCTCAGGCATGCACATTGTTAGAGGTTGTTCTACATAGCATTTTCTTTTTTTCCGTAGGAATTTCCCCAAACATTTACAACCCATAGTTTTTTCTGTACATACAGCCTAAATCACAGCAACCTATGATTACGTCAAATTTACATTGTGCAAAATCAAACATAGGAATAGTAGTACAACAACAACAAAAATGTAACAAGTGTATTTCATTGTAAGACATTCAGATAGTTTTGGTCCTTCCAGCCCAAACCATATTGATTACTACATGGATCACAAGAATCAGATGGCTAGGCAGTGATCTATGACTTTTCTAAAATGAACCCTAAGTAAACTCTTAAAAGATAATGTTAAGCCATATTACTAGAAGGCAGAAAACAAAAAGTCAACCATCAAGTCCCTAAAAAAAGGCCTCATTAGATTAAAAGGGCCTTGCTAAAAAATAAAATAAAAAACAAACCCCCAAAACAAAAGGCCTGACCCATTTTTTGAAAAAAATATATATAATGAACCGTTAAGTGATTCATTCTGACCGAAACGAACAAACAAAAAGTTTGTTTAAACACTGTCTGGCTTTAAAGACAAGAATGATCCACTTTTGTAGTATCTTCATAACGCTATGAAGTTTAGGTGCTACAACATAATTACACAATCATAGAGATATCAATCAGCCCTTGAATGCAGCTGTTCCAGAGTATTAGAGATGGACTTTGACAGATTTTGCTTTAGGAATTTATTTTCTAACCACGCTCATCTGACTGCTCGATGGAGCTGGTCTAGTTCTGCTTCAGTTTCACATATGAAGTGGAAATAATAACGAACTTATTACATAGTAGAGATATTTATGCCTTGAAAACGATTCAGAAGAAATATCTTGGCCCTCTCATGAACATATTTATGAATGTAGCATGCCTTCTCCTAGACTTCTGTGCGAGCTAGAAAGAAACCTGAGGCTGCTTTATTAAATTAAATTAAATATAATTTTTAGAACAGCCCACCTCTATTTTTCAATCTGGTGAGGTAGCCTGTATAAAGACAAGGCTGCTTTAAGGAGCCTGCGCTTTTACATGCTTTTCTAAATGTGCATAAGCACACCAGCGTGCCTACCGTCCTTGTCCTAATGTTCCCTCTTACTCGTATCCATTTTATGTACTCAAATCATGTTTAATACTTATATATGTTATCTAATATGTGCTTGACAAAAATAAATAAATAAAATACCTCTAAGTTAATATTCCTGCAAGTGATGTGATGGTCTTGAAAATCTCCCTCTCCTTAAGAGTTGTGGTAGTATAGCACAGCCTTGTTAGTACTTTTATTTGGTTCGATGCCTTGAAACAGCGGTAGAATTTCATTGCATGGATTATGATCTCGTTCTATGAGAGCTACTGTCCCACAGAATGAAAGTTGCTAATACACTGTACAATAAACAACATGAATTGTCTGACTGACTATGTCATCTCTGGCATACAGTGTTTATAAACACTTTACAAATGTTCCCTTGAGTTATTGCGAGTTACAAAATCTGTTGCTCCAGCTCTTGTTTATAGAATGATGGGGCCAATGTGTTGCTTCTGATAGAGGGAAGGGTGTTGAATGCCAATTGAAAAGCATTTTAACCTTTCTCATACTATAAGTGAGCAATGCTCTCCCCCCCACTTCCCTGTCATAGTGCCCCACAGTCCTGGCAGGCTTGCAATGACCTGCACATGAGAAAAAAGTGTGAAATAAGTGTTCATTTGACATCCACAGCAGCTTTGGAAATGAATGAGTTCTAGTGTTGGCAGTTTATAATTGGGCTTTGTGCTATAAATACATATTCATTTTTGGAAAAACGAAGGTATGAATTCATCTCTGTACGGTAGGGCAGTACAAGACCTCCAGAATACCAATAATTGGATGGAAGGTGAATTTTCATTATCATGCTGACATACCAGTTGCGAGGCATAGGAAGATATAAAAATATGCAGTGTACTATATCAGATCAGATAGTTATGATTTTAGATATTGGATGATTTCTATTTTTTTGGAATTAAAAAAAAAATCTAAACTAGACATCTCAGAGTCTTTAGAACATGTCACTTCTGTGCTATTTTCCACCTTTCATCGAGATGCTACCAAATTTTTTTAGTTGTACGACTTAAGGGTTCTAATTTTAACGAGTCAGTGTTTCTGAATGGTATGACTTCTAATAATAATAATAATAACAACAATTAAGTTGTATGCAGGTTAACTCTTTTACTTTAGCATGTCTGTCCTATGAAGCATTTGCATATAATCTACATCTTTATAAACAATTTACCCTCCAGAATGGACCAGGTTTAACTTCCAGAATTCCTCACACAGACAGCTGCTGGGAATTCTGGGAGTTGAAGTCATTACATCTGGAGGATAGAGAGGTCGGATTAGGCATCCCACAGGCTTCATGGCGGAGGTGAAATCCAGCAGGTTCTGGAGTACCGGTAGCGGAAATCGAGTAGTTCGGAGAACCGGCAAATACCGCCTCTGGATGGCCCCGGGGGGGAGAGGGAGGGAATGGAGATTTTGTAATATCCTTTCCCCAAAAGTGGGAAGGGAATGGGGTATCCTTCCCCATCCACGCCCACCAAGCCACGCCCACAGAACCGGTAGTAAAAAAAATTGGATTTCACCACTGCTTCATGGTGCATACTAGTCATGGAAACAGGTGATCTGAAGAACAGGGTTTTTATTCACTTAGCTGTGTCCTTAACCTTTTGTCTTGCTTGCTATCTGGGGCACCCGAGAGTTGTAATTCAGCAACATCAGAACATTCCATGCGCCCAAGAAGACAGGATTTGCCAGACCGCCGAGACTGAACAGAATATTTAAATTGGAAGATTAGATCGTCTTGCGGAAAACCTGTTTGTTCTGAACGAGGAGTTTACCTTCCGTGTGCCGGCATTGCAAACGCTTCTGATTCTTCGGGAACAGAAACCTCCAACCTGAATAACGTCAAGGAAAATTTCCAATTGAATTTCCTTTCCTTCACGTTCAGTTACATGAAAGGCTTTTAACCATTTGTAAACACGAAAAACGGCCTAACCCTTGTAAACCAGTTGTAAAGGGGAAACCCGTTCCTGCCGGGAGAAGATAACTTCTCTGAATTATCTCTAATAGATGATGTACTCTACTTAGTCACTGAAGGAGGAAATATCTCTCGTGCAGCTGACGATGAAGTGTGTGTGTGTGCTATGCTTTATCAGAGTTGCTGTTTCTTTTCCTGAATGTTCATTCTGGTTTTAGGGCAAAGAAACAAACAAAGACAAATAGGCTTAAGCTGCAATATCTCCAAAACGTTGTATCTGAAAATTCTCCAGCATTATTTCACGGTTGTTGGACCAAAATAATTTTGATATTTTCTGATATATTTTAGCGGAGGCATAACATTTTTGTATCAGAGAGAATAAGCTTTCCTATGAAGGGGAAATGTTTGAGCACACAAAAGTGGCTTGATTACAGGCCACTGTTGTCCTCCTTGTTAGACGTGTATTGTGAATGACTTGAGAATTAGATGATAGTCTCCACTGAGGGATAAGTTTAACATGCTCCCCCATTTGGGCTCTACTATTAGTAGTAGGGAAGAGCGCAGGTTGTTAACCTTGTTGGGAAATGCTCTCGTTGGCTGAACTAACAGATTTTTGTTTGTTTGAAGGTACATGGGAATAGGACTCTCTGCCCAAGGTGTCAACATGAACAGACTTCCTGGTGAGTCATTGCTAAGAATTATTTGTGTTTGCTCCTGAGCTGTTTACTGGATTTCTACAATCCAGAAAGAAAGGGAAAAATATTAACCCCTGGAATCCACGGGCAGAGTTTTTTTGGGGGAAAGAAGGTTGCTTGAATTGCAAAAATAGGAGGAGTCTGTATTTCCATTAATAATTTGCTTAATGTAATAACCCATTGTATTAAAAGGCATAAAAGCACATTTGGCATCAGGACCCGATATCAAGAGCAGTTCAACCTCCCAGGAACTTTTTAGGAGACCTCAAAGTGATTGCTTAACAGCAACCTCAGGTGAAACATTCTTGAGGTCTTACATATCAAAAGATTGGAAAGCAGTCAGGCACACACAGCAGGTTTTGGACACATTAGTAAAGGTAAAGGTTCCCCTAGCACATATGTGCTAATCGTTCCCGACTCTAGCGGGCTCATCTCCGTTTCAAAGCCGAAGAGCTAGCTCTGTCCAAATATGTCTCCGTGGTCATGTGGCCGGCATGACTAAACGCCGAAGGCACACGGAATGCTGTTGCCTTCCCACCAAAGGTGGTCCCTATTTTTCTACTTGCATTTTATATCTGCTTTCGAACTGCTAGGTTGGCAGAAACTGAGACATGTAACGGGAGCTCACTCCATTACACGGCACTAGGGATTCGAACCGCCGAACCTTTCTGATCGACAAGCTCAGTGTCTTAGCCACTGAACCACTGAATCCCAATTTGGACACATTCCTATTGTTAATTGATAGGGCCTTCATAAAATCTCGCACGTAATCTGCATCACCAACCTATCTTCCCTTTCCTTTGCCCACCCACCACCCCAATTTAAATCCCCTGCAAGTCTAGGCCAGTGTTTTTCAACCGTGGCAGCTTGGAGATACGTGGACTTTCCCAGCCATCCATGTGTGGATTGAAGTCCACACATCTTCCAAGCTTGAGGAAAAACTGGTCTAGCCACTCTGTGTGCATCTGATGAAATAGGCTACAGTTCATGAAAGCTTCTGCTTTAATATCATTTGTCTGTGGGGGGGAAAGGGTGCTCTAGAACGTTTGATTTTTATTTTATTTTTTGCCACCAAAGATGAACACAGCTTTCCTACAATCACTTGAACCAAAACTTTGTTTCCGTGGCTAGATATGATCTGCCCATCCTATATTTGTAAATTCATTACTGTGCCGCCCTTGTGGCTGGGATGTTTGTTCCAAAAATAGGTGAGGCTGACTGTGCCAAGCAGTTCTAGTTTTTTTCTTCTTCTTCTCCCCTTCTTCTTGACTTCCATCATTGGCTCTTCAATCTTTCGTTTCTGTGCCTTTACCCCCAAGGTCAGCACCCCCCCCCCACCCACCTGGCATTGCTGTTTTTAACGTCTGCACATTCAGCTTTGAATTTCTTTTTGCTAAATGTAAAGAAATATTTTGTGATTTTATTTTATACCCTCTTTAGACGCTTTGTTAAGAGTCTTAGTTTATATATTTTTTCCCCTGTGGGCCACAGCAGATGAGGAAATAATGGAAAGTGGACGAGGGGGCATATGACAACGGAAAGATTCCACTTTTATTGGATTGTGGGGAACGGGTATTTTTAATAGTGATAAAACTTTCTTGACGTTAT
>JANHFT010007595.1:27088-39015 GCA_032467955.1 Pseudoxenodon macrops
CAACCCCACTCCAGGGGAAGGATACTGCAAAATCTCCATTCCCTCCCAATCAGATGGGACTCAGGAGCCAGAGAATAGATGGGGGCAGGGCCAGTCAGAGGTGGTATTTACCGGTTCTCCGAACTACTCAAAGTTTCAGCTACCGGCTCTCCAGAACTGGTCAGAACCTGCTGAAACTGCCAATAGCATCCAAAAAGTGTGTGTCTGTGGATAATTTAGACCTGGTCCTCTTCTGTTTATGTAAGAACAGCTAAGTCCTCATTTGACTCCTCCTCCTGAATGGTACGGCTGCTTTCCAACAGATTCTGGCTTTTAACTTGTACATTCTAACTTTGTTTTTAATTTTATGTTTAACTGTACATTTAATCCTATTTTATGGTATTTTGTTATTAAATCACTCAGAGTCACTCTGGTGAGATGGGCAGTGTGGCAATTTAATACATGAACAAATAATAATTCCTATGTAATCATTTCAAGAACGCAGGCTAAGATAGCTAGTTATTTTCTTCACTTGATTAGTGAGGAAGGATAAAAGGTGGTCACCAGCCAACACCATGAACCCCAATCTTTTCCTTGTTCACAGTAGGAATTGTATTAAAAGGTAGCCATAGCTTGCCAAATCACTTTCAAAACCCAGTGCCAAGGATGCAGGATGCTTATCAGTAGTGAAAAAGGAAACAAATTCTCAGTCTCAAAGACCTTGTATCAATTTGAAAAAAACAGAATAGAAGAAAAGGCAGTTGTATATAGATACTTTTGCAAGAACCAAGATGTTGCTGATGTACAATAACATCTAGTGTCCGAATTTATGCTGGATTTAAGGGAGCCATTTATAATATCCTTTTTCTACAGGGATAATATAAAGACACCTAATTTTCATGGAAGGACTTTGCAGATGCTCTTGGTCATGATAGTATCCTAGCTCCCATCAAGGGTCATGTTTTCTTCTACAAGAAATACTTTGGTCCAATATTGGAAACTTTCCTAGGAAGTTTCCCTGGAGATATCATTAGTCCATAATGTTGATTTTTGTCTCTTTTTAGTAAAAAAATAGTTTTTGGAACCCTTTTGAATTTCTCAAGGTTTATCCTAAAGGGTCCTAAAACTCCTCATAGCATTTAGAAAATTACTGATGGCAGTTTTATTTCAACCATGCCTTCAACCTTAATTAAATGTCATTAATATCCATCTTGGATGGTAATTTGATATATTAATTATAATTATGTTTATTAATGTTAATGTATCACAACTTTACTCAAAAACGTTTGGTTTTGATCTATTCTAAAAACTAAAATAAATAAGAAAAGGGAGAAGAAGAAAATAAAAAGGAGAAAGGAATATTTCTATTTCTGGCCATTGGACATCCTTTTCCCATATGTGACATTTCTCTCATAAAAGTAATAAAGTATACATGCCATATTTTAAAAAAATATTCTAAGGAGAAAAAAGGATTTCTTGATTAAAAAGAATACTTCATTCTCAAACATTGCACATTCACCAAAATGATTCACAGAAACATCTGTGAAAATTATCATGTGCCAGAAATGAAAATATATGGTGGGAACATAGAGGTGAAAAAGTAGTTGAAAATGAGCAGAATAAAATATTGTGGGATTTCTAAATACAAACTGATCAAGTTTTGGCTCATCCGGATTTCAATTGATATTTGAATACCAGGTTGTCATTGAGATATGACTGCAATTGTACCCAAAATTGTTAAGCCAATCACTGCAGTTGAGGGGTGTAATGCAGCCACCTCTCACTGGCTTGCACGAGGTAGTAGTGCCAGTGGCGGGTGCCTGAGCCAGTAGCAGCGGCTGCTTGAGCCTCCCCATCACTCAGCCGGCTGTCATTTTGGGCCGGTTTTAACCGTCTGTGCATGCACAGAAAGCTTTGCACATGTGCAGACAGTGGCATGTACGAGCAAAGCTAGCGCACACACCACGTGCACTGCACACACACATTCCTGAGCCAGTAGGTAGGTAAGTACATGTTTACCCCTGCTGCAGTTGTTAGGTAAATAACAGGGTGGTTAAGTGAATCTGGCTTCTTTGATTGACTTTGCTTGCCAGGAGTCAGTTGGTAAGGTTACAAATGGTGATTACATGATCCCAGGACAGTGCAACTGTCATAAATACATGCCAGTTGCCAAATACCCGAATTTTGATCACATAACCATGGGGATGAGACAATGGTCATGTGTGTGAAAAATAGTCACTTTTTTCAATTGTAACTTCAAATGGACACTAAATGAATGGTTGTATGTTGTATGTTGTATGTTGAGGACTAAGGGAGTCAACATTTACAAAAATCTGTTAATGCATATGGCTTGGTGTGTGTGTGTGGCTCAAGGTCAGAAGACACAGTTTTCTCACATAAGACGCTAAATTTTCATGTCTTTCAACTTGGAGTTCTAGGTAGCAATTCTCAAACGTACCTGCTTAAATTAGACAGGCACTGCGTTGTTCATCAGTACAAGCTACAATACATGTTCACTCCCTCCCTCCCCATTAGGCCTTCAGAATTAGGACTTGTAACCAGATATGTAGATTGAGCCTTGTAACTTTGTGACTGTTTTATTTAGTTCAATGGCTTACTTTCATATGCATTATTAAAGCAAATATAGCAGAATAACAGAATAATAGACTTGGAAGGAACAATGGGAGTCTTGTAGTCCAATTCCCTGCTCAAGCAGGAAAGCCTTTCCAGCAAATGGTTGTCCATCTCTTCTTAAAAACCTATAGTGTTGGAGCACCTACAACTTCTGGAGGCAAGTCCTTCCACTGATTAATTATTCTTACTGTCAGGACATTTTTCCTTAGTTCTCTGTTGGTTCTCATTTTGATTAGTTTCCACCCATTGCTTCTTGATCCTGCCTCAAATTCTTAAAAGTCTTGTGCTTAGTGAGAAGAAGTATGCACATTTACAACTATAACTCATTGTTAAGAGTTGCAGGGATGGTACACAGCTGACAAGGCTGTGGCAAAGGGTAAGGTAAGAACCTTCAAATAAGATATTGCCATCCTATTTGCTGCCACAGTAGACTGGAAAGATGACACCAGGTGTTAATTTGCTAACTGGTGGCATAACTAACAAAGGGATGGCATCTTCATTTTGCTGTAGCTCTAAGACAGGCAGTAGTAACTGTAGCTGAAATTTTATGTTTACGATTCTGTATTGTTAGTACAATGTATGCATAGCTAAACAGGTTAAGTATCGGTACTCATTTTTTAACTCTTCCCTTCTTATTATTTCTGCACGTGTCACAAAACAGGTTGTATACCTGCCTTGTGGACTTAGGGGAAAACAAAAGCATTATGTATTAGCAAAAGTAAAATACAATTGCTTATATCAGATGCTAGCTAAATAATTCTTTAAACAGCATAATTTAGGTGCAACTGAAGAAGTCAAGCAGTAATTATTCTGAACATGAACATATTCAAAGGGAAGAAAAGGAAAATGTGACTCCTTTCCAAATTTCCACAGTAATAAAATAATATTGAAATCTGTATGTTGTGAAAGTGAAATACGTAAGCATAAGACTTTTATGGCATTCTTTCTGTAAGGAAAAGAAACAGCCTAGGAAAGAGATAATTCTGAAGATTTTGACATACTGTTTCTTAGTCTGTTCAGCGTTTTATATTCAAAACTTCAGAAATAAAACTTCCAATTCATCCCTTTTTCACTAACCTAGACTTTCACTCAATAATTGATGAAACTATCTATATGCTGATGTTAAATTTCACTAAGGCAGAGAGAAGCAGAGTTACTATATCCTGCTGCTTTTTAAAGTCACATTCTTTCTTTCTCGTATTAAAAAAAATATCTATTTAGATATGTTTCCTTAAAAATATCTGATGCCCCTATACAGACATCGTTCTTCCCATGACCCTTATTATCAATGTTAGAAATAATAAGCTAGAATTCTGAAGTGCAGTCTTGCGTGAAGAGAGAAAGATTTTTGTCTTCTGGCTAATGGCTGGTGAAATGAGGCTGCTTCGGGGCTGCTTCCATCAGGGTAGAAGATAGTTAAATTGATAACTATGCAATGGTTTAAGCCAGTCAATAAAAATGTATGCCATATTAATTGCCTGAAATTGCCCGCAAGCTGTCAGTCAACAAAGAAAGTATGTCTGCTGTCTTATTTGTCTCATTATCATCTCCCAGATGGATACACCTGCCCAAATGCCTTAGCTATTTGTTCTAGTTTGACACAACTGGAAAAATGTTTAAGAACAACAACAGGAAGAAATGCTGATGGCAGAGACAGAAGATTAAGCAGGAAAGAACAATCTTATAATGGCACGCCCATCCTTTTAAATTCTAGTGGACTGAATCTACACTCAAACCTGATGAGAGAAGAAAAATGCCCATCTTCAGAAAATCCACTTCGGGGGGGGGGGGGGAAGCCCTTGGTCACAATGGAGGATTTTAAAAAAACCTGCCACTGTATGGATGAACTGTCCCAAGCAAGCAGGGGAAGGAAGGATTAGGTCTTCCCCATCCCTTCTAGAGTGGTCTTGATCTTCATTAGGACCCCGATGCGAGAATAAATTAAAAACCAGAGCACTGAAGTACACAATCTACCCCCAACTCATGGCACCTGGCAAGGCTTCTTTACACCTTAACATACCCAATGCTCCAAAGACCACAAAGTGATTTTCTCTGGGGTTGATGTGACGATCATACGGCCGGTTGCCATACATGTGTGCCATGCTGTTCACCAGCCAACTGGCATTGAGGGTTAACGTGTAGCGGAGAACGCACAACAGGAAGCTGACGAGAAAGGCTTCTCCCCAATAATACCAAGGAACAAAGGAAGGAAACACGAAGCACATGAGGGCCACAGAGGTCTTGTAATGCCTGAGAAAGAAAAAAAAACCACCTATGCATTAGTATACCAAGCTATGAAGCAGCATGGAAATCATAGCAGCACTCTTTAATTTCTACTTTTTCAGTTAAGAAACTATTTGTGAACCTGCTCTGCATGGCAAAAAAATCGGCCATCTGGTAGCACCTTTTCCATTTAACAAATTTTATTAAAAGGCGCCAACTTTCATGCCAACAGATCTCTGGTTTATTTATTTATTTGGCCACCACGCAGTTAACGCAGCGTTCCTCTTCAAGACCGGTAAGTTTCATTCAAAAGCAAGTCAGTCTTCAAGTTTAAAATTGTGACTGTAAAAAAAATCTGAAACGCTGCCCTTTGACTCATGGAGCCGAACACTGTCGTGATCATTGTTGAACCTTCTGGAAATTATAGGTTCAACTGCGGTTGACCGCTTTTCTAAACTGATAAATGATCTTGATGCATATATACAATTCTGATATACTGTAGGAAATGGAAGATAATATGCAGCAAATAAAAAGAAGGATAATTCAACAGAAGAATTAGAATGGCTCGTGCATTTTAGCCTCTAGCCAAGCAATAAATATTTCTGCTCAATTACCAATTCAAACAGCAGACAGCAATTGCAGCAGATGATGAAAAGAATTCAGCTGACGTTATAATTTAGTCCCTGCCAAGCGCTTTTCCCAGATCCCTTTCATGTCCTCTGCATGCAATAAGCCCTTGCTCACCTCCTCTGGAACATCACAATCTTGTCAGCTTTCAGGTCAGACAAGTCCAGCTTCTGTCCTTTTTCGATGACATCTGGGTGTTTGCGGACCAACAACCAGCCGATATGAGCAAAGAAAAAACCCCGTTTTGCATTGTGGGGATCTGCATCCGTCTCGGAGAATTTGTGGTGCACACGGTGGTCTCTGGACCATTCATAAATATCATTCTAGATGAAGCAGGAAGAGAATAGTTTGAACAATGTTTAAAAGTGGGACGTCCTTAAGATTTGCTCCCTGCCTATCCCCCTAAAGTATAGGGAAGAAGGAAAAAAAATACTTTTATTAATTCTTTACTCTAGGCCAGGGGTGTCAAACTCAATTTCATTGAGGGCCCATCAGGGTTGTGTTTGACTGGGGGGGGGGGCAGGGAGGGGGCTAGCTCAACGTCACTCGTGTCAGGAGCGCCTGTGGTGGCCCGAGCACTCAGCAAAAATTGGCTCCCAAGTGCTGTTTTTGGCTCCGATGGTCTCTTGCAACTCTCTGCCAGCGAAAACGGAGCTCGGGAGGGCCAGTCCTTTGCTTTTTCCATGGTGGCCCCGCGAGTCAGATCTAAGCACCCCGTGGGCCAGATCCAGCCCCCGGGCCTTGAGTTTGACACCCCAGCCCTAGGGTAAGCAAAACGTATCTCAGTTTTTAATTTGTAATTTTAGCTAGCCCTAAGCCTAATTTAATTACAAACTTGATTGAGCAAAATAAAATACGAACTATAAACTTGTTTATAACAATACAGGAGAAAGTTTTCATGATCTGCATGAGATGCCAAGTTCTGCATGGAATTCCAGGGCCATGCAGCTGGGTCTGCCATATTTCCTACCTGAAAAGCCATGGAGTTGATTATGGCCAAGAATATTCGAAGAGGTACAGTAGCTTTGTAAGACCGGTGACTCCAAAGCCGATGTGCTCCAGCTGTAACTCCAAGACCACCCAAGATGAAGCATAAAACACCTGTAGAAGAAAAAGGGGAAGGGGAAAACTGTCAAAAGGATATAACCGATATCTTAGTAAAACTCAAGTATAGCTTCCATCATCCCAAAAAGACCCAATTTAAAAAAAAAAAAACTTTCTTCAAGATTTAAAAAGATATACTTCAGATGGAAGAGGGATTTCCATTCAGCCAACGAACAATGCAGCTTGGAAACTATCAACTGTAGTGCATAGTTGTCTACGTTCTTTCTAGAGTCACTTTCACTACAAAATCATGTAAGATTTTCACATTTCATATCCCTTGTGTAGGAATTATCACAGATGTTCAGAATACAGTGGTGGATTTCAAAAACATTTACGACCGGTTCTGTAGATGTGGCTTGGTGGGTGTGGCTTGGTAGGCGTGGCAGGGTAAGGATACTGCAAAATCTCCATTCCTTCCCGATCAGCTGGGGCTCAGGAGGCAGAGAATAGATGGGGCCTGTCAGAGGTGGCATTTACCAGTTCTCCGAACTACTCAAAATTTCCTCTAGCAATTCTCCAGAACTGGTCAGAATCTGTTGAAACCCATCTCTGGAACTATATGACTATCATGAGCTATATGACTGAGTTGTCCTTTGATACCACAAGTGATTAATTATCCCAATCCAAACCACTTTTCATTAGATTATATCATGCTAACTCATGCAAAGTAAGTTACTCATGACAAAGACAAAACTACAAAACATTATTATGGGCCTTCCCATAATATGCCTAGTAATTCCTTAAGAGGGTTCAGATTTTACTCTTGCATAAATCACTTCAATCCAGTCAGGTGGCTTTTGGGGTTTTGTTTGTTTGTTTGGTTTTGGGTCACAAGGCATCCTATCTACTCAACTCAGCAGAAAGAGAGGTAGAAGTATCTGGATCCTGACCGTTTTAACTGCACCTTTTTACACACTAGGCTCGGCCTGGAAAAAATGTTTGTTGGGAGTAATCCTGCAAAAGCTAAAATGCAGGCAGGCTAGAATCTAATTCGCCATCCGATGCCTTTCTTTCAAATGAATACTGCATACGAACCACCTTAGAGACTGGGACAAAACTTTCTTTCACGCATCACCGTTCTCTTCTACTCATGATCACTTGGAAAGAGGGGAACACCTTTCAAGCAGAGGTGGTATTTAGGCAGTTCGAACCGGTTCGGGCAAACTAGTAGTAGTGATCTGCGGGTGGCCACCCCCACCCTCCTACCCCAGCACTATGTCATCCTATTTAGCAACATTTTCAAGCTGTGCGCATGCGTGGAAGCCACGTGTGCGAGCAAAGCGCGTGCGTGGAAGGCCGTGCGCATTTGCAGAGGTGGCGCGTGCTAGCAAAGCGCTCACTCGCTCACGTTTTCGGTGCTGGGTGAACCGGTAGGTAAATTATGTGAATCCTACCTCTGCTTTCAAGGCTTGTGTAAGTGGTCTTTTAACATTCTGAAGGAAAACGGAGTGCTAATGATTCATAAACAGGAAACATGGGAATAGAATTCCAGATAATCCCCCATCTTGCTACCCAAACAAAGGGCAGATGTCAATCAAGAAAGCCTTCATTTGCCATTACTACTTTGGGGAACCTTCGAGCAAATGGACATGCAAGTCTGAGCACTGGATTTCAGCTGCAGCTATTTTTTTATGAGCCTCTGAACATTCCATTAATCCCACTGTTTTTGAATATAAGCAAAAAGGTTTGGCCAACAAAAAAAAGAAAAAGTGAATCAGGCAATGTTATAATGGGCAACAACTCCAGTGTTCCTTTTCTGCACAACTTCCCAAGTTCCACAAATTTTTCCAGCCTCTCACGATTCATTGAGTAAATATTGAAACGTGCAAGTTAGTTAATTTATAAAGAAATGCTTAACTAGCAATCTTTCTTAATTACATCTGAATACTGAATGAAGTAATGTGGGATTTTAAAAGCAAAACAAAATTGCAAAGCTTCCTGTTGCCAAAAGAAGCCATTGACACAACAAACTTGAAAAACCCTATTATTTGTAGGTTTTTGCAAGACTTCATTCCAACCTATCCCACAAAAACCAGTTGTGCAGAACAAATAAATCCGGAAAAGAAGAAGGGATCGTCAGCAGTTCTCAGAATACCATCCATAAAACAGATTGATTTCACAAGATGCACTTCAATGGTGAGGCAATTGAAAGCCATACACTTAAGCATGAAAAATCAAATGCATTGTTATAGATAGAATAGGTGATACCAGGCTCAACAGTAGCAACTGTGAGAAAGATCTAAGTGTCCTACTGGCCCATCACTTAAATATGAGCCAGCAATGTACTGCAGTTGCCAAAAAGGCAGTGCAATCCTAGGTTGCATCAACAGAAGGATAGCGTCAAGATCACGAGAAATGATACTACCATTTTATACTGCAGTAGTGAGGCCACACTTCAATACTGCATCCAGTTCTAGTCACCACGGCACAAAAAGATGCTGAACCTTTGGAAAATGTGCAGAGAAGAGTAAAATGATAAAGGATCTGGAGGCTAAATCGCGGTTGAACAGTTGAGGGAGGTAAGAATATCTAGTCTATTAAAGAGAAAGATTAGGGGAGGACGATAACTGTCTTCCAGTATTTGAGGGGCTGTCACAGAGAAGGGATTGACTTATATTCCGACACAGGAGAGGGCAGGACCCAAAGTAATGGGTGGAAACTTGTTAAAGAGAGATCCAACCTAGGATAAATTTTCTGACTGGGAGAACAATGAATCAATAGGACAGCTTGCCTCCCAGAATTATGGGTGGTCCATCACTGGAGGTTTTCAAAAACAGACTGGACAACCATTTGACCAGGATGATATACGGTCTCCTGCCTTGAGCAGTGGGTTGGACTAGAAGATCTCCAAGGTCCCTTCCAACCTTATGATTTTATGTTCTCGTTCTGCAAGACCTAGGAAGGAAATAATCCTAAAGCTGGTGGTTTATAAACTTTGTCTAGCTAAGGTAATTGTCTAGTTCATTCAACAGGCAGCACAAAGCACGTGGCCTTTTTTATTTATAAGAAAATGCATATTCCTTTTTTTTTTTGGTCAGGAAAAGACATTCAAATTGATTTAAAGTATCTTAAACGATAAAAAATTATAACCCACAGTATTAAAATAAAAGCAACAGAAGAAAAAGTAATCTAAAGAAAAAAATAAACCATGAACAAGTATTAAAATAAAACATTTTTAATTTTATTTACTTTATTAGGCCTTGCCTGACTGACACTCACAATATAAAACCAATAATATATATAACGTGAATAATTAAAAACTAAAGAAGAACAAAAATCCAAGAACAAAACCAAGATGGTGATAGAGTCAACAACATACAACTATCTATGACTGTTTAAAAGCATTCATTGTGGGCTGGGGAAGCGGATGGTTTTACATATCATATGGTGGGTTATAATTTTAAAATTCACATAACATTATAATTTGAGAATATTTGTTAAGTCATAGTGCTGAAATCACTGTAACAAAGGGGCCATTTATACATCTGGGACTGAGAGAAAGTGTAGAAATGTAGGCTACCTTCAAGCCCCCAATTGGCTTTTTAGGATCATCATCAAGAAAATCCCTAATAATTCCATATTTTGCCCAATTTGCAACAACCATCTACCTCTTCCCTTCTTTCTTTCTTCCTTTCTTTTCCTTCCCTTCCTTCCTCTCTCCTCTCCTCCCCTCTACTTCCTTCTCTCCTTCACCTCTCTCCTCTACTTCCCTCCTCCTCTCTCTTCTTCACTGCTTCCCTTCCTTTTCTCTTCTCCCTCTCTACCTTATTCTCAAAAGACAGAGAAGGACTGTGTGGATGTGAGTAATATGGAGACACACCTGAATTGATGATAGCCATTTCTGGTTGCTTTTCAAAGCTCTTCCAGGAAAAGACATTCTACTTGCCCTTATTTCCAGCAATGATTACATAGGATATTCCCACAGCTTAGTTTCCTAGAGTGTTCTCAGATTCATTCCTGATAAATTGAAATGATGCCACTGGGATATCTTTTATCTTCCCAGAAGAAACATTTAACAAGACAACTGGGATATCTTTTTATCTTCCCAGAAGAAACATTTAATAAGACAATCTGTATAATATGGCATCTTGAACACGAACCAGATGTCACTCCTGCAATTCATCTTTCAGGGAAATGACTTAGAACTGGCATCTAGTTCATTTCAATGGAAGTTGTAAGAACTCAACTTCTGCTTCCATTAGAGAGAAAAACAGTTCTATCTAAATAAATAGGAAATAAAAAGAGGAACATTTGCTTGGGGCTATTATTCCCAAATCTTGCCAATATCTTAGAAGTCAACCTTTTAAGTAGAAAATTGTTGCCTCCATTCTAAGCATATTGGCCATGATTCCCTCCCCAACAATCTGTATTGGATTTTCTCCAGATCTTGCGGTATATTTTCATAGTCAAATACTTTGTCCTTCGCATCAAGTACAGTATGATGAAATGGTCAGCTATTGTAGTGGTAGAAGAGATCATGGACAATAGAGTACTAGCTCCAGTGACTATACATCAGTAGTGAAATCCAATTTTTTTTACTACTGGTTCTGTGGGCATGGCTTGATGGGTGTGGCAGGGGAAGGATATTGCAAAATCTCCATTCCCACACCACTCTGGGGCCAGCCAGAGGTGGTATTTGCAAGTTCTCCGAACTATTCAAAATGTCCGCTACCGGTTCTCCAGAACCTGTCAGAACCTGCTGGATTTCACCCCTGCTATACATCCTTTATTATAAAGGGCAGCCCTTTATTTCAGAAAACTGTCTTTTAGATTTTGCTCTTGAATTGCAGGCAAAGTTACAAACAAATTTTTTTTTTAAATCCTTATGAACCTTTTTCAGATTTGCCCCTTTGTCAGGTTTATTTTACCATGAAATATGGTCATTACAGTATTAAACCCTGATGAAGACCTCAAAAAGAAGGGAGCAGAGGATCAGCCATAACATTTTAGGGGCGGGGAAGCACATCTATTTTAGCAGTGTATATAAGTCTCAGGAGATGCTATGTTTGCACAGGGCGCAGGCAACAGGAGAGTAAAAAAGACCCTGTTTGGGAGACCAAGTTGAGGTCTAAAAACCTAAAACAACGGATACCTGGGTGGAACTTTTGCTCAAGATCTCCCTCTTCCTCCAGTCGGGAAGGGCCATTCCCTCCAGTCCATCCTTTCTCCTCTCAATGTGTCTGCCTCCCTATTCCATCCACACATTAAAAACACAGCATGCTTTGTCCCCTCCCTGTCCTTGCAATTCCTGCCAATCTCTGCATTCCACTCCTGCTCTGCTGTTGCCTTCTTTCTCTGCCAGGTGAATTCTCTAATTCGCCATTCTTCTCCCCCTCCCCCCCCCCGGTTCCCTGTCAAGC
>JANHFT010007595.1:94412-106061 GCA_032467955.1 Pseudoxenodon macrops
TGGCACAAAGAAGAGGAGAAGCAACTTTCAAAAGTTCTTCTTGCAATCAAAACAGAGGAAGGGGCTCGAGGCCGGATTCCTGGAAAAGAAGAAGAAGAAAGAAGGCTTAAGGGTTGGAAGCTAAAACGCCGCAATCGTTCAATATAGAAACCATAGACGCGTAGGGCTGGAAGGGACCTTGGAGGTCTTCTAGTCCAACCCCCTGCTCGAGCAAAAGACCGTATTGCATCCCGGATAAATGGCTGTCCAATCTCTTTTTGAAAACCTCCAGTGATGGAGCTCTCACAACCTCTGGAGGCAAACCGTCCCACTGCTTCATTGTTCTCACGGTTAGGAAGATTCTCCTTACTTCTAGGTTGGATCTCTCTTTGATAAGTTTCCATCTGTTTCTTTTTGGAGAATTACGGTAAGCAGCGGAACGGCTTGCCTCCAGAAGTTGTGGGTGCTCCAACCCTGCAGGTTTTTAAGACAGGATTGGACAACCGTTTGCTGCCTGAGCACGGGGTTAGACTAGAAGACCTCCAAGGTCCCTTCCAACTGTTATTCTGTTAGGTGAGAGAGAAGGAGAAGGAAGGAAAGAACTAGGAGAAGGGAGGGAAGGAAGCAGACAGCGAGGGGTGATGGATGGAAGGAAAGAATGCATGAGAAAAGGAGAAGAGAGGAAGGAAGGAATGACAGGGAGGGAGGGAAGAAAGAAAGAAAAAAGAAAGAAAGGAAGGAAGGAAGGAAGGAAGAGAAAGAAAGAGAAAGAAAGAAAGAAAGAGAAAGAAAGAAAGAAAGAAAGAAAGAGAAAAAAGAAAGAAAGAGAAAGAAAGAAAAGAAAGAAAGAAAGAAAGAAAAAGGAAGGAAGGAAGGAAGGAAGAAAGAAAAGGAAAGAAGAAAGGAGGGAGCAAATGAAGGGAAAGAGGGAGGGCTGGAGGAAGGAAGGAGAGAATGAAGGAAAAAAGGAAGGAAGGAAGAAATGAAGGGAAAGAGGGACGGAGGGCTGGAGGAAGGAAGGAAGGAAGGAAGGAAGGAAGGAAGGAAGGAAGATCGGTGGAGAATGGAACTGAAAACATTATATATGAAATTCCCTGGACAGAAGCAGCTACTCTGAAAAGAAAGCAGCAGCACTTGGATGATTTCATCTTCAGAAAACAGACAATGAAAGGAAAACCAGGATGGTGATGTGTGAAATCACAACACGCACAAAGAAAATGAAGACAAAAATAGGCTCCATTAACGCGGTTGAGTTTCTTGACAAGCTCAAAACACACTTTGTCATCTTCAATCAAGAACCGCAAACCCATTGACGCTTTTAGTCACACCGATTTTCCATTTTGTACAACGTTTCAGTTCCTTTTATTCTTGCCGTCCTAAAACCAGACTCCACCTTGGGCCCTGAGCAGAATCACAAAGGAAAAAAACCTCTTTTCACCGCCCCCTCTCTAATCTCCTCCAATGTTGGATTATTTAACTCAACCAAGGTTATTCCAAGCATTGCAAGCTATTATTCCTGGTGTGTGTGTGTGTGTGTGTGTAAGACCCTGTCTTATTTCCAGGGAAACATATATACAGTATATATACACACATACATACCCTGTTTCCCTGAAAATAAGACCGCCCCTGATAATAAGCCCAATCAGGCTTTTAAGCGCATGTGCTCAAATACAGTAAACCCCCCTGAAAATAAGCCCTCCCCGAAACACAGCAGCAGCCATGAGGTGATCACACTTGCCGCCTCCTGCACCTCAAAAATAATAAGACCTCCCCAAAAATAAGGCCAAGCACTTATTTCGGGGGTCAAAAGAAAATAAGACCCTGTCTTATTTTCAGGGAAACACGGTAGTCCTCACTTAACTCTTGAGTCCTTGAATTAGAACCCAAATTTCCACCATTGAGCAATGCAATCATAAAGCATAACATCAAATGACTGCTTTGCTTAGTGATGGCAATCCCAGCAGTCCCTTTTGCCATCGTAAATCGATGGGTTTTTTGGGGAGGAGAGTCATTAAGCGAGAACCTCCTTGTAGTGTCCTACCGTTTTCCATCAGGCAAAATCATTGGGGAAGCTAGCAGGAAGTTGTGAGTCCTAGGCAGGCCAATCGGCAGTTAAGCGGTTGCCATAGTGCAAGTGCAGCCAGGCCAGGGACACCTGCTGCTGTATGCAGGGGATGGGGCACAATTTGGAAGGGGGGCTCACACGGCCACAGCTGCCTCACAAAGGGCCAGGCTGGTACACCTCATCAGTAGCAGGAGGAAGAAGTCAGTGAAGATCAGGTAGGATAGCAGAGTGCAGGTCAGCCAAAAGGCAGAGAGATTGAGGGGAGAGATAGGTGGATGGGAGTAGTTGAACCATCCCTGCAATTGTAAATGCAGGCAGGTTGCCAGGTGCTCACATGTTGCTCATATGACAACAGAGACACTGCAACAGCGGTAACTTCATCAAGAACCTGTAAAATCCCAGTTCGATTCATTCATTCAGTGCCATAGTAACTTTGAATTGTCACTGAATAAACAACAGTTAATCAAGGACTAATGTATAGGCCTGGATGACTGTTGAGTTTAAGAGACATTACCATATAGTTTTAATAAATCTTTAATAAGATCTGCATTTATTTTAGATTTCTTTAAAAGAGATCACATGTGTATGCATAATTGTCATTTTGATGCTCTTTTTTTGCCAATAATTTCCTTAAAAGTAGATTTTACATACCTATTCCAGTGCACGTTTTTCCTTGCATTTTTGATTGAAGAACAAGTTTCAACAAATTTTGAAAAGGCAAAACTTTTTAAAGAATAAATGTTCATATATTAGTTCAAGAATGTAAAGTTGTATAAATCCATATGGAAATCCAACTCTGCTATAAAAACATGATCATTTATCATGTTATCCTTCTGTCTTGGTGAAGGAGATTACACTGGTCAGAACCATTGCCTTTTGCAAGTGAGCCAATCCTGACATGCAATTCTTGGCTTGTGTGAGGTTCTTACCTAGTCATAAGAAATATTCGACCCAAGAACTGCAACTTACTTGTCAAAACTAACTTAGCCTCTACTCCTGTGCTTTTAGGAGGCACCTGACCATGAACAGTTAATACAAGTATAAAGAGGCAGTATCTTCAGTGGCAAAGCAGAACATTGGCATCAGTTCTAAGAATTGATTGCCCTCCTTGAAGTTCCATTGTTTTCACTGTTGTAGAATACAGCTGTGGCACTGCCTGATAGCCCCACACATACTAGGACAGTGATGGCGAACCTTTTCAGCACCGAGTGCGCAAACCAGAATATGCTTGCATGTGTGCATGCTGGAAACTCGAAAACCAGCTGACTGGTGCACATGCCGGCCAGCTGGTCTTCTGGTTTCCGGCACGCGCTTGTGCGCCGGCCAGCTGGTCTTCGTGAGCACCGGAAACGTGAAAACTAGCTGGCCGGCACGCACATGCCTGTTTTTAGGCTGTTTTTCAGGCCGTTTTTTGTCCTGAAAACAGCCTGTTTTTTGGTCGAAAAAAATGGCCTGGAAAGGGCCTCTGTTTTGGCCATTTTTCAGCTCTCTGGCACTTGCTAAGACCAGCTGGCGTGGCGGAAACTAGAAGAGCAGCTGACGATGGCGCGCGCGCCCACAGAGAGGGCTCTGCGTGCCACAGATTCGCCATCCCGGCACTAGGACAACTAATCAGGGACACGTCTCCCAGAATTTTCTCTGCACCATTTCAGGCACAGTGGCAATAATATTGCAAGAAAAGTTCTTTGCCTCTTTGCAATGTTTTTCCTGAGCTTTCGCTTCCTGTTAGTCTTTTCAGCCCATCCCTCCTTTCTTTTTATGTTACTTTTCTATGGAATCACAAGGCTTTTTTTTTTTTCTGTAACACTTCCGGATGTTAGGGTTTGTTTTTGTTTTTCCCTACTAAGAGCAAGATTTCTCAAGTTCCTTGTGATTTCAAACATTTCTTTGTGATCAAGCATTCTTGCCAACAAATTCATTAACGGTGCATCAATTTGGACTTGCAGAAATTGGCCTCGGATTTGTTTGCTATTTATTCCCATCTGCCAACTAAATCCTGCAGTGGCTGGAATTTTGTTGCACTCTATGACATTATGCCGTATTTTTCGGCGTATAAGACGCGCACACACCCAAACCCAAAAGTGGGTGAAAATTTAAATGCGTCTTATAGACCAAATACGGTCCTCTTTTCGGCCTCCTCAGCCCCCAGAAGCAGTCTGCAGGCCAAAAGCGGGCCTATTTTTGGCGTGCAAAGCGCTTCTGGGGCCGGAGAGGGTGAAAACGGGATGCGTGGAGGCCAAAAACTTTTTTTTCTTATTTTCCTCCTCTAAATCTAGATGCCTCTTATAGTCTGAAAAATATGGTACTTTTAGATTTTATAGCTGAAGATGGATGTGAAAATAAATATAAAATTCAAATGCATCAGGAATGGGGAGAAACATGATAAGTAGAGTTTCATTGCAATCATTGGACAAAGTTTCATGCTCTGCGTCTCTTTGTGCCCTTTCTGGAAAGGCAAAATAATAATAAGAAAAATTACATTTTGGATAATCAGTGCACGTTGCAAAACCTTATTTTTTTTCAGCACAGAACTAAATTGTAGCTCCTCAATTCATTTTTCTTGTCAAGTTCTTAATTCATTTTTCTTGATTTTTCTCCCCTAGTTTTGAATCCTGGTTTGATATTACCAGTATTTCTGAAATTGCTGAAGATATTATTGCTAAGGAAAGAGAACAGAATGTCTTGCACATGTTGCACCAGGTCTGTTTTCATTGCTTAAAATATGTTTTTTTTCCTTCCAGATTGCCACATTTTCTTTAAATATTATATTGTACCATATTATTGATAACTATATATGTACACACACGAATTTACTTGCAAATACAACTGTTAACATATACAGTGGAACCTCCGTTCATTACCACAATCCGTGCTAGGACTTCGGTCGGCACCCGATTTGATCATGAACGGAAGCACGACTTACTGCGCATGCGCAGACACACAAAAAATGGCGCCGAAGGGAAAATTGGCGCGACTGTTTGATCAGGAACCAAAGATATGGTCGTGAACAGAGGTGAATTGTGAGCGGATTTTTTGTTTGGGAACCGATTTGGTTGTGGACTGGGGCGTTCGGGAATCGAGGTTCCACTGTATTTGCGAGCATCCTTACTTTCCCATTGTGAAGTCCTCACAGTGAAGATGTCAGCGATCCAAATATCATCCCTAAACAGATCAGACTCCAAGGCAAAGCATTCCTCGAAAACTTCAAATTTATTAGGAGAGACATGTTGGCACAAACTGTTGAAACCCAAATCTGAAGATTTGTAGGTTTCCACCCCTTAGTTGAAAGTTCAAGATCCTGTCCTCACACCCACAAGTCCATCACATGGTCCAATCTCTCTCTGCCATGCTGGCAGATGCACCCACCTCATTCCGGTCAGGTGTGAAGACAAAGTATGACCTTGGCTTACTAGAAAGAATGTAAACATGGCTACATGTCTCCAACTCCACACTATCCCCCTCCCATTTACCCACAACAGAAAAATGCATAGAATAGCTGAAAGTGTGGCAGTCCAAAATGCAGGCCTGACAGTATATACAGGAGGACTGGAATTGACTTATTTTAATGTGGATTAAAAAAAGAAAGAGATTGTGGATTCTGCTTTTTAATAGATAAAATTCTTCCTCATGGACATGCTAACATCCATTCTTCCAGTCCATGGTCACCAAATAGAAAACTGCTATAATAAATTGAGCTGTTTGGACTCCCAAGATCTAAAAAGCCAGCAGAATTAATGCAGGGCAAATTATAGAATTGTATAGGTGAAGTCTACTGACTTTGTTTGTCCTTGCAATAAATGACACTACCTGGTTAAAAAAAGTACTTCTTAATATGGAATGGTACTGGGAGGAGCAATAAGTTCAGACAAATGGCTACACTGCCAGGTTTCCTCATCAGTTAAAACCTTGTCCTGTTTTCATTCAAGTGTTTTATTGAGATGCATTGAAAGGTAGTCACACAGATTTTGTCCTATTTTGGAGTAGTATTTTGGGTCACCTTTATCCTTCAGAGGGCTGGTGTAAAAACGGGGTCACAGAGTATAGGAAAGAGAAATTAAAGAAGCAGTGATTCCTGCTATTAAAGCAGAAGTGTAGGTAGGTGAAATCTGAAAGGTAGTGTATCTATGTTGGGTTGGAGGCTCCTTCTAACTTCTGGAGGAAAATGAGAAGATGGATGTCAGTAAAAGAAGAGAGGGAAGAAAAAGGAGAAGAAACCCATCTATTCTATAGAATTCTTCTAATCCCGCTAACAGCCAAGCACAAGCACTTACTTTCATCTATTCAATGACTAAATGACGCATGTAATATATCCATGCACACATTCAACTACATACCAAGAGGAGGAAAGAAGGGAATTAAGCCAATATGGGAATAAACAAGAACCTTCAGCTCCCCAAAGGCCAAGCAAGAGACAGATAGTCCTCAATTTATGATTACAATTGAGCCTAAAATTTCTGTTGATAAGTGAGACAGTTGTTAAGTGAGTTTTGCCCCATTTTATGACCTTACTTGCCATATTTGTTAAGTGTCTCACTGCAGCCGTTAAATTAGTAATATAGTTGTTAAATTAATCTGGCTTCCCCATTGTCTTTTCTTATCAGAAGGTCAAAAAGTTGAACACATGATCCCAGGACACTGCAACCATCATAAATATGAACAAGTTGCTAAGTATCTCAATTTTGATCACATGACCATGGGTTGCTGCAAGTATGAAAAATGGTTATAACTCACTTGTTTCATGCTGTTATAACTTTGAGCAGTCACTAAATGATTGGTTGTAAGTCAAGGACTACCTGTATATAAAGCATACACATCCAGGAACTAACTTTCTACAAGAGAGTGTTATATCAAATTCCATGTTTAAATGTTACCATTCTTTTGCAAAAAAGACTGGTAAACTTGCATTTATAAGAACTTCCATATTCCAAACAATTGCTTTGGAATGCAACAGCAAGCATTATGCAGGCAGATGCCTCTGTGGCCCTATATCCAATCTTTTCTCCAACCAAAGGGGAAAAAAGGACACTGAAAGAAAATGTCAATGTCCAGAAAGAAATTGGGGATGCACTAAGTTGTCCAAAGTCAACAAGATATACACCAACAAGATATATTGTTAATTAGACATTGTAGATTATTCTTATAGTAAGACTTGTGTCAGAAGAAAAGGGGAAAACATACTTTAAAAATGGAACAGATAAAGATGAATTTAGGCTCTTTTCACAATGAACTGAAGATGCAACGAAGGCAATATCATGATGATATATCCTTTAAAAATCTTCAGCCGATGATTATCTAGAGAGCAAGTCCTCAGATAACTTTTGAAGTAGGGGAAAAAATTCTGACTGGAAGTCACTTATGACTCACTTCCAGTGAATCTCATCAGGATCAAGGCTGACTCAGCCTTACAACCTTCTGAGGTTGGTAAAATGAGGGTCCAGATTGTTGAGGGCAATATGTTGATTCTGTAAGCTGCTTAGAGAGGGCTGTAAAGCACTGTGAAGCAGTATATAAGTCTAAATGACAATGAGTCTTTATTGATTAGCCCTTGGGCCATAAGTGCAATTTTGCACTTGGGTGCAAAGTTCCAGAAACAAATTATTACTAAAACTTGATAAAAGCAATTTAAAATGGAATTGGATAAAATACAATTTAAAATGAAATTGGAATAAAATATAGTCTAAAATGAAATTGGAATAAAATACAATAGTTTAAGATATAGATAAAATATGATAAAATTATATTTCGGTGTCACCCCTGCAATCTACCCCAACCAGTCCCACATATGCAGATCTCAACTGAACCATTTTTATTATGTATTGTGCTGTGTTAAATGTTATTTTCAGATTCTGGGCACACATAAGGTAAATTGTTTTGATATGGGGATCGCAGTGGGTCATTTGTTTGATATATAGACTGAAGGACCTGTCTCTCACCCTCTTCTACAGGCAACAATCAAACACGTTCATTGTGGGGTATAGAATGGCATTTCCTATATCTAACCATTGAATCAAGCTGTTCGAATCTCACTCACGTAAATATCTCTCTTAGATGTTTTGGCAGTTGCAACTTCAAATAGCTGTCTATTTGAAAAGTACGTTTGTATTTGCTGAGCCATTTCAAGTTACCCACCTTACTAAGGCTAGTTATGTCGTTTTGTGTTTCTATATCCTTAATTGTTTGGGCAGCTCTTTTATAAAATCGTTGTCCTGTAACTTGGGGAGTCTATCAGTCTCCATTTCATTGACTTTGTGCCAGTAGTTATATGCTCTAATTTTGGATAGTGCATGGATTGTATGAATTCCCAATTTAGCTCTAACTGTGGCAGCAGATGTTCTTAGATCTATACCCAAAATACATCTCAAATGCTGGGACTGTGTTCTAGGATCATGGTTGAGTATAGACCCCAAACCTCTACTCTATACAAGAGCAATACCTCTGCTGTATTCTTCTCTTTTTTATAAAAAAAATGAAATCTGAACGTAGTACGTGTTGCAACTTCTACATTCTGCAGCACTAAATGCTGAACTCCAAATGAAGAGTCCTGACCATCCCAATTTGAATCAAGTTACTTCTGCTGCTCCTTTGAATAAAAGAGATGTGGTACCTCTCATGCCATAAAGGTGAAGGAAATGAAGTGAAGTCAAGAAAGAGGGAGGAGAGACAAATTATAATAGACAAAAATCAAAGTATGAGTAGAAAGTGAAAACTGGGAATTCTATCCAGAGATATTGACCCCATAGAAGCTGAATAAATGAAAAGTTCAAAAGAATGAAAACAAAATTGTTGATGTCCTTGAATAGGAAATTTAAGGTTGCACATGATTTTGGAGAAAGCATTGATAATCAGTAAAAGAATATGCTCACAGCTGATTCCATACCTGCAGAGATGTCTTGGGAGTAGTAATCTTGCACCTTGACAAATGCTTGGCAATGCAAATATCTGAAAAGCTGCACATATCAAATCTTTACTGGGGGCTAAAATAAACCTCCATTCTCATTTTCTACCAGGTGTGGTTTAGAATTAAAATTATATTTTAAATGGCTGGAATGTGTGTGAGCCCATATTGTATATATATCTTTTTGAAAATGGATTTCAAAAATAGAGCTTTCCTTTACATTAGTTCTATTTGACATTATTTCCCATGGTTTTATTTGATTGGCCATTATGTAGATATGGAATGTAGAAAGTCTACAAAGATTACTGTGTCTGAAAGCTCAGCATGGCTCTCAGATTGTATTATTTCATATATCTGTGGCTCAACAAAGTAATTTCTGAAGAGATTGCTTGAAATAACAATATAACACAATTTTCTATGACTTTATCTGGAAGATTTTTTTCCCTGCTTATGCGGACCTCATAAAAATGAAGTAAAATTACTATATTCCTTTTCATACTTTTCTCATTTTACATAGAAGTATACCACGTATGCAGAGTCTCACCCTTTGTTCTTGAGACTTTTGATCAAATATATTTCTCAATAAATAGGAGACAGAACAGGAAAGGAAAGGGAGGGGAGGGAAAGGGCATGCAATATACGAAAATTGTGTATCTTACAATCAGTGGAGGAAACAATGAGGTTTTTTGAATTTACATAAAAACAAATCTGAAAATAAGTTTTCATCAAACTCTTCAGTTAAATTCATTCAGCTAATTATGCACCCAAGATTCATGATTTGTTATTGTGAAAAAAGAGTATTATCAGCATGATGCAATTTAAATTATCCACCAGAGCATAATTAACATAATATACTTTTCATACAATAGATATAAATCTTTATTGCCTTAAAAGAAATAATTGCTTTGATAGTTGCTCACCTAAGTATTGAGAAGAGTGCAATAAAATTAACAAAGAATTTTAATCTTTATGTGCAATAGTACTGCTGCACAGTTTTAACTCTACTTTTATGGTTGGAAATTTTAAGACTTGTGACTATGGGTTAAAAAAATGCTTTTTGGAACTTAGGATGTTTTTATTTAATTTAGTTAATTACAATTATATAAATAAAGCACACAAGAAATACTATAATTATTGCAGATAATATATGTGCCAGAATGAATTATATATTTTTTCACCCAGTGTTCTATATACTTCTTCAGAGGTGGGTTCCTATCGGTTCTATCTGGTTCTATAGAGTAGGTAGTAACTCCATGGTGACGTCACAGACCCGGTTCTGTTGGTGGCTCTGTGGGCGCCGCCATCTTGGATTTTGCTTCTGTACATGTGCAGAAGCTAGCTTTTTATTGCTGCACGTGCGCTCAAGGCACGATCCTGAGCGAACCGGCAGTAAGAAGATTCAGAACCCACCTCTGTACTTCTTCTGTATCTACATATTTCTTCTGCACCTATATAGAAAACATCAATCATCTGCTCTGAGTTAAGCATCAAAGAGAGCTTAATTAAGCCATCTTCATAAAGATATGTAAATAGTATAAACAAAAAAAATTACAGTTTGAAATGGTTCTACACAGAACAAGACAAATATTTCTTCTATTGCTTCCTATTAAAGTTATCTAAATAATTAGACACAATATTTAATTGAAATTAATTCATGTGTACTTGATTTTCAGACTCAACTGGATTGGGATTAATGGAATATGTAGAATTAAAGAATCCATGGAAACTATTATTTTGTACTTCTCTTTGCTTTGCTTCAGGTTTTAATACAATTTAAAAAATCAAGATATTTCTCTAGATCTCTTCTTCCAATATGGTATACAATCATCAATTATTACTTGACTTTTCATAGCCTCATACAACTTTAGCTCCTCAAGCAATTTAGAATATTAATATTAGTGCTCATTTAATATTAGAGTTATGACAATATTTGTTTTTTTATATGAATCTTACAGCATATAATTTTGACATGTTGAACACTGCAAACATTTTGATTTGATGTTTGGTCATATGTATATGTATGTGGGTAGATGAAACATAGTTTGTTGCAGGTATGTTTTTAGAGATTTGCACTTAGGTATATACATTGCCTTGGTGTTAATTTCTAAATAAGGATAACGCATTGAAATTCTTTCCTTTTTAAAAATATATTTATTTAGAATGGAATTTACATTTAAATTATTTTTCACTTGTTTTATTGATTTGGGTATGTGATGTTAAATGTTGCCTAAAGTAAAGGTAAAGGTTTCCCTAGCACATATGTGCTAGTCATTCCCGACTCTAGGGGGTGGTGCTCAGGGGTGGGTTCTAATTTTTTTACTACTGGTTCTGTGAGTGTGGCTTATTTTGTGGGCGTAGCTTCAGGTCAGGTGACCGAGTGGACGTGCTTTTACACTTTATACACACAGACCCAACACAAAACAACACAACTGACTCACACACCATGCCTAAGCACACAAAATGACCCCTGTCACAAGCAGCTAAATTTAAAACTTTCTAAATTTTAAAGGGCTATGTCTAAAAATAAAATTCCTAAAAAAAAAAACAAGAAAAGAAACCCTCCAATTTACTATTTTTTTAAAGCAAAGAAACAATCCCCCCTTACTTACCCAATTGAAGGAGCCAAGCAGGCAGAATCAGTTGCTTACCAAGGAGATGGATTGCAGGCTGCAATGCAATCCATCTCCTTGGTGAGCAACTGATTCTGCCT
>JANHFT010007598.1:15987-27640 GCA_032467955.1 Pseudoxenodon macrops
CTGAGGTGGGTAAAATGAGGACCCAGATTGTTGGGGGCAATATGCTGACTCTGTAAACTGCTTAGAGAGGGCTGTAAAGCAATGTGAAGTGGTATATAAGTCTAAGTGCTATTGCTATTGCTAATTGTATTTAAAGTTGGGGAGGTATTTTATCTAAATCAATTTTTGTTGTTCGCCTCCCATCCTGAAAAAGTTGACTTCCCCTAAGTCCATAACTCAACACCACCACCACCCAAATATATCTAAATCAACATCCTCTTTTAACAACCCCATAATCCCTTGCAAGATGGAATCTGGCACTGAACGGAGCTGAACGTTTATTGGTTGGATGCCCTTTCTGTCACCAATGCGGACATTTTGTTCAGCAGATATATTCTCAGTGTGCCCAGAGAGAGAAATAACTGCCTCTACTTAGAATCAAACTCACACCCTCCTGATTGTTAGGTGAGAGCTCCACCTCTAGGCCACCGTACCACTCCCCAAATATATCTAAATAATAAATAATAATTTGAGCAGAAATTATTATTACTAGTCCATCCAAACTCTTTAATAGTCTCTCTCTTTCTCTCTCTCTCGCCCTCTCTCCCTCCCCTCTCCCCCTTTCTCTCTATGGTAATAGGAGCTGGATATAGAGAAATTCTCTGTCGTTCTCTGGACTGAAGAAAGTAATGTATATCAGCTCTTATGCTGGTTGAAAATATATGCATATATATTGAGGTATGTATTCATTTACATATGTGTCTACAACTCACTATGGGTGGAGTTGAAGGTAGGTTTAGGGTTGAAGGTAGGTTTAGGGTTAATGAGTGCTTTAACAGAGCCTACGTATGAAAGAACAAAGAGTGGGCAAGCTATTAATTTTTCCTCAATCTTCTCTATTTATACTTCCTATTGTAACAATGCATCAAGAGAAACTGGTGACAAAGGGCAACAAACTGCATCATTTTTTCCCACAGACCAATATATATCTCAGTAAAAGAATCAATCAAGGGTGACAGAGAGGAGGAGAGAATATACAAGCTACAGAAAATTGCATTTGTCAGATCTTCCTGCCATTCAGTCATTCCTGTCATGAGCTCCTTGAACAGTATCTAACATTGTATACATATATGGAACATCTTTTCACTTTTTCTATATAACTAAAAATCTTGCTGTTCTCACTGCTTATTAACCCAGACATTTCCCCCAATTATTCGGTGCAAATGTTGAAACTGAATAAATAATATGTGCATTTTTTGTTTCCTAGAGCACAAGTTTTTCTCTTCCTAATGATCGGAAATAAAAAGAAAAAAAGAAGGAGGGAAGGAAAAAGAGAAAGACAGATGATTCTAATGATCAGATTTAAAAAGAAAAAAGGAGAAAGAGGGAGAGAGAGGGAGAAAGAGAGGGAGAGAGAGAGAGAGAAGTGACTGGATCTTCCCTTCTGCTTTGCTATGCTCTAATCATACAGTATTATGATGATGAATCACTTTAGGGAATTGCCCTCCAGCTCAGGATCTAAAATTGAGATCTACCATATCTTTCAATGTATTCCCGAGCTATAGAGAGAAGAAGGAAAATGAAAGAAATATATTCAGGTTTTAGAACATTTCATCCTTTTATCCACAGAGCTAAGAGCAAAACTTGACAATATGAACTGATTTCAAAGAGATAGTTTTACCTTAATTATTTCTAGAAAAAGTATAATCATTTGTGCTGATTCAATAGTTGTCATTCCTCCAAATGCAAGTCAGAAGACCAACTCTACACAATTAAACAGAGTGAGATAAAGACCGAGGCCATTAGCTTTCAATGGATGATCCAGTCAATTTTGAGAAAGACTTTGGTTACTTTCAACTGAGTGCCACTCTTTCTACTCATTCTAGTCATTAGTATGAATTAATTTAATACAAATGAAAGAGCAGTTGAACAGGCAGGTATACAATTTACTAGTAATGGATGCCATAATCACAAGAGAAGCCAGAACACTAAATTCTGCTTTAGATCAAAATATGTGGTTAACTATTAGGAACAGTGTCTCATCTTCTATTTCAATTAATATATTATACCCAAAACAATAAGTCAAACTCTTCTCCAATCAATAGTTCTGCAAAACAAACAAACAAACAAACAATAAAACACACATATGCATAAACACTTATTGAAAATGGAGGTGGAGAGTAGAGAAAAGGCAGCTGTCTGTTGTTTTTAATAATTCTAGGTAGTGCAGTGGAGGAAGGGTATAGACTGGGGATTATAATAACTTGATTCAGGGGCACTGACTTAAATAGATTTTACAATATCCCCTTGGCCAAATACAGGGAACACTGATTAGCTCATAGTGGTCCTAGCTTTTATTCCCTAGTGTTCCAAAGTTGGTAAGAGTGAAGATGACTCCACAGTTTTTGGAGAAATTGAACAGTAGAACAATGTTCATGTGAAAAGCTATTGATCCATATAATGATATTTACATTCAGAAACTGTATTCTCTTTAAATAAATAAATGTCATAGGGTTCAGCAAAACGTCTTTCAGTGACAGTTTCTGGAAATTATCTAGTACACAGTAGAGGAAAGATGGTATCCATGATATCCATGGTGACAGAGTGGCTAGAATGAAGTATTGCAGGCTACGTCTGCTGATTGCCAGGGATTCAATCCTCACCAACTCAAGGTTGACTCAGTCTTCCATCAAGGTTGACTCAGCCTTCCATCTTTCTGAGGTGGGTAATATGCTGACTCTGTAAACCACTTAGAGAAGGCACCATGAAGTGGTATATAAGTCTAAGTCCTATTGCTATTACTATGGTATCAAAAGTCATCAAAAGGTATTCAAAAATTAGCAAGGATATAATCCTCCTTTTAAAGGTGACCAGCGGAGTTTTAATGCAGAAACGTAGCTTATGGCCCCAGCCAACATAAGACAGAAAGAAAAAATATTAACAAAAGCCATTAATAAAAATATTCAAGAATGCAATAATACAATGTCAAAAAGAATAAATATCTTCTGTCACTTCTGCCAGAAAGGAAACCCTAGAGAAATGATAATGGAAGCACCCTCTTGCTTAGATCTGCATGGAAGTTCCCATGGAAATTCTAGACTACTATAACTAAGCTCTGAGCCTTAATGAAACACATCTACTTTTCAATGTTCTCACATATTTGGATTTAGTAAGAAAAGATCTCATGTTCCATGAAATCAGCAGCTATTTAACCTTGATTAATAAATACATAAAAATAAAAGGAGGAGAAATCTATCTTATTTTGGAATACTTTATCTTCCTCCCATGAGACATTCAAGGATGTTCATGTGTGTATGTTCATATGAAGTAGTGGTGAGACCATCCCCAAGTTAACTAATATCCGTTTCTCAGAGTTAATTGGATTGAAGTTGGGAAGAATCATCCTACTCTACACAATTATTTCACCAAAGACAAGATATAACAAAGTATAAACTGGGTGTGACCCTTTAGTGAGTAAACAAATTCTTGCTTAATTCTGTTCTTCAATACTGAAATATATAAACGTAGAGGCTCATACATTCTCTTTATATCATCCATAAAAATAAGTAGCTATTTCCTTTCCTTATAATCCATTGATAACTAGTAAAATAAGTATCCTGTTTTTGTAATAGTTAAGTATCTTGACAGAAAACAAGTGCTTATTGGTTATAGTTTGATGTTTAAGGCAAACTCTATTGATGCTTGTGTTTTATTGTGTAAAATTTAGTGATACAACTTTGACATCAATTATCCACATACATTGCCATTTAATATTTAATGAAATGGATACAATATTGATATGCTTTTATACTATGTGCCATTTCTATGGAGACAGAATGTGATATTTTTGAAATAGAAAATGACATATATATTGTAGGAGAGAGCATTAATAGCAAACCCTTCAGATATCTTCTTTCCAGGAATAGAAATAAGAAATGACATGTATTGAAATTATACATTTTTACAGTTCTAGATAAAATCCCATTCTCTGTAAAAAGATTTCCATTGAATTTCACCCTCAAAAGCAAAACAATAGAAATGTGACTACTACATCAATACAGCTAGGTGGAAAACTGAATTGAATTAATCATTTTAATACTGTATACTCTCAGAATGTTTAGGCAGGAAAAGCTACAAAAATAGTCATTATTTTTAATTAATGTATACTATGAAATGCTAGAAGTGTAGAGTACTGACAGGATTTAAAAAACAATTTCAGTCCAAGGAAAAATACAAGGAAAAGGGGAACAGGAGGTTACTTTACTGCATTTAACATTGTAGGATTTAACAGGATGGTTTGACAGTAAGTGGTCATCTTTTGATAGCATACAAATATTAATAAATTAAGGTAGTGTCTATTCTGGTGTTAGTTGTGAAGTTGTGTCCGACCCATTGCAACCCCATGGACAACAGATGGTCTTCCTGTCCTCTACTATCTACCAGAGTCCACTTAAGCTCACGCCTACTGCTTCAGTGACTCCATCCAGCCACCTCATCCTCTGTCATCCCCTTCTTCTTTTGCCATCAATCTTTCCCAGCATTAAGCTCTTCTCCAGTGAGTTCTTCCTTCTCATTAGGTGACCAAAGTATTTGAGTTTCATCTTCAGGATCTGACCTTCTAAAGAAAAGTCAGGGGTGATCTCCTGTAGGATTGACTAGTTAGCTATTAACACATGGTAAAATGGTTGTATTTTTCATCTTTGGCTATTTTAAGATGCACAGACTTTAGCTTCCAGAATTCTCCAGACTGTATTCTGGGATTTAAAGTCAATGCATCTTAGTTGCCAAGGTAGAGAAACATTGAGTTAGAATGAAAGTTTCCAGGGTAACAACCCAGACACTGGTGTTTTTATCTCCAATTCTACAAAGTAAGGCAAAGTGCTATACCACATTTTTTCTATATTTCCAAGATAGTTTTGCTGTTCCTCATGTGATTTGTAACAGTTACTAAGCTCTTTAGCTTTAATCCAAGGTGATTCAGACATATGAGTAACATCTTTAAAGACAAAACATATTTACCCCTCTCTAATGATCATTAGATCATTAGTAAGAACTAGATACCTCAGAATGGCACACAGTTATTTCATAGACTTTGCAGAAATAATCAACTCCAATTGCTAATTTAACACATTTATTTAAAAAAAAACACTGGAAAAACAGTAGTCGATAATGTTTTAAATGAATAAGAAAGCTTTTTAAACACTCAGACACAAACTGAGCAATGTGATTTATCATATGTGCAATACAATGCAATGAGGTTTGTAGATCTGTACATTGGCAAAACAACCACTTCACAAGCACATAGTACAACATAGGAAATCAAATCTAGCAGGACAAGATTCAGCAGTCCATCTGCATTTGAAAGAGAAAGAACACTCTTTTGAAGACAGCAAAGTCCATATTTTGGATAGAAAAAAAACATTGGTTCAAAAGAGAGGTAAAAGAAGCCATTTATATTAATACTGGACAGCCGTCTCTCAACAGAGGGAGAGGGATAAGGCACTACCTGTCTCCAGTCCACGACACAGTCCTTGCAGCAGTTCTAAGAAGATTCCACAACCAATTGCACTATGATTCAAGTGACTCTCAGGACAAAGATAAACCCCCAACTGGCCTCAAGAGCTCTCAGAGAGAATGTAAAGGACTAGATGGCTGCAAAGAAATACAATCCTTCCATTTCCTCCCTCCCCAACCATTTAATCAGAACCTATCCTTCCATAGGTTCTGATTAAATTAGGCATTAGGCAAAACAAAAATCAGAATACAAGCTGGGCAGATATGAACTAGTAGATGACCCACAGTCTGTCAAAGATCTTGGAGTACTCATCTCAAGTGATCTAAGTCCCAGAACCCACTGTAACAGCATAACCAAAAAAGCATTAAGAGTTGTAAACCTAATCTTGCATAGCTTCTTCTCCGATAACAATGAACTGCTAACTAAGGCATACAAAATGTTTGCTAGACCAATTCTTGAATACAGCTCGTCTGTCTGGAACCAGCACCACATATCAGACATTAACACAACTGAACGAGTCCAGAGATATTTCACAAGAAGAGTCCTTCACTCCTCTGCTCGAAACAAAATACCTTATACTACCAGGCTTGAAATTTTGGGCTTAGACAATTTAGAACTTCCCCAACTTCGGACCGGCCTAAGCATAGTACATAAAATAATCTGCTACAATGTCCTTCCTGTCAATGAATACTTCAGCTTCAACCAAAACAATACAAGAGCACACAATAGATACTGTATAAACTTATGGAAAACTGCTGGAGTCACTGAAGCAGTTGGCATGAGCTTAAATGGGTTCCAGATGATGGTAGAGAACAGGAAGGCCATGAGGAACATTGTCCATGGGGTAACGATGAGTCAGACTTGACTTCACAACTAACAACAACAACAACCTTCCACCCCCCACCCATGAGAACTGATGAAGCTTGTTGCATGAGAAATAAAACATCTTCTTCCTGAAAGGGGGGGGGGGGAACAGTCCAATTGTCTTTTGAAAAAGTATCTTTGAGATAACATGTGTCAAATAGGGAGACAAAAGTGATTGAGAATGGAAAAGGCAAGAATTAATGCATATGAGCAAAAGCAGTTTCCGTGCTCTTTAACTTTGGTGTAGATGGATTAAATTGCTTGGAATCTAAGCAACATCTCCTACATAAAATGTAGCACTTGTCTTATTTCTCGGCTTTTCTGTGTCTAGCAGTAATAAAGTGAGGGTCCAACACAGAATCTTATATAGTGCATTATTAGCCACAAATACCCTTTTCTATTGACAAGAATATTTTTAATGCCTTCTTCTGAATAAGTTCCATTAAACAAAGATGCCCAACCAACTTTGTTATATAAGTTTATTTCTTGCAGATTCAGCCATATCTTATGAAATCCTATTAAAAGAATTTTTGCAGGAACCTTAGTGTTTAATGAGAGAATATGCCATCTCTCTGTGAATTATTCCATATTAAGTATCTTTTGCCAAAGATGTGAACTTCTTTATACTTTCCCTTCCTCTTTCCCTTTCCTTTCAAATTGCACCCCCATTTTTATAGTTATTTGTAAATGAGAGCAAATAAATAATTCAAGCTGCATAGAAAGTGAAATAGACATGGCATAATTCTCAGAAAGATTATTTAAATGGGAAAGTATTTACTAATTTCTAGTTAGATGAAACAAAATAATAAAATAATAAAAATGACTAAGCCAGCAGAAAGAAGAATTTCATTTAAGGCATAGGAGCCCTGAAAAGTATCAGTGCTGGCATAATACCAATAGATATTATTAAATAAAAATTAGAATTAAAGTTCTAATTACTAATGTTTAGTAAAAGCTAAGGAAAGGAAAGAATAGAGCACACAAAAAATGCCTTGAGAATGGGTTTCTAAAAATAAATTTCATACAGGTGAAAACCTTCAGGTAAAGGAGGAAACATGGTAGAACTACAAATATTAATATTAATTCTAATATACCCAATCTATTGTTCTTCAAAACTTTTGGATTTCAGCTCCAATTAGCTGCAGTCAGTATCTTTAGCAAATGGCATTGTGCGATCTGTAATTCAAGTCATGTCAGCCTTTGAGATCTGCAAATCTCAGCACAAATTCCAGGAATGCTCCCTATTATTCTAGGATAAAGTAACAAAAACTCAAATACTTTGGCCACTTAATGAGAAGGAAGGACTCACTGGAGAAGAGCCTAATGCTGGGAAAGATTGAGGGCAAAAGGAGGAGACCACAAAGAATGAGTTGGCTGGATGGAGTCACTGAAGCAGTAGGCTTGAGCTTAAATGGACTCTAGAGGATGGTAGAGGACAGGAAGACCTGGAGGAAGGAACGTTGTTCGTGGGGTCACAATGGGTCGGACATGCCTTCGCAACTAACAACAACAAACAATAAATTATCAGATCCCATTGGTAAAAGAATATCATATTGTGGGACCCAGGAAAGGGGTTTTTTTTTGTCTTTTAAAACACTGTTCTAAAGATCAGCTCTGACCTTGCTAATTTTTGGTAAAACTCTCAAGATGTGAATGTGTTCCCAGACTTGGGGGTCAGTGGAACCCATGAAGTGGTTATTTAAATTTTGTTTGGTTCCTTGACTTGTTTGCATTTCCTGTGATGTTATGGTATTATTTGTAAATGATGTGAACTGCTTAGTTCCTATTGTGAGATAGGCTTCTGTTTAAATTGAAAAAATTAAATAAACAATTGGATAATCTTGCTATTTTTTAATTTATTATGTATTTCAGTTTTAGTTTGCTTTTGTTGAAGATTGAGTTAACCCCCCTTTCCGTTTTTACAATTTTAAAATAGATTAGACTAAAAGAATTTGTTAACTCCACAAAATGTATTAAACCAAAAATTTTAAAGTGATGATTCATTGAACAATGATCTGGATTGCATATTATGTTAAGCCTTAATGGGTGGAATCACACATCACACTAAGCTAAAAACACCCTTGAAATCTCATCATGGTTGAATTTTGTGTGTGAATCAGATCATACCACTTGGTAACAAAGCTTTCAGTAATCTTCCCATCTGAGTAAGAATAAATTCCTTGGACAATATGTGGTCATCTTTAAAAGAAAAGAAAAGAAAAGAAAAGAAAAGAAAAGAAAAGAAAAAAGCAAAGCAACATGAAGTTTCTTAAATAAAAGGAGGATATTTTATTTCATATAGATTCAAGGGTTACCATGTTAGTTGGGTTCCCAAGTATTCATTTAATAAATGAAGTATTTACATTTTATGTTATACTCTTCCATCAACCCTCAAAAAAGTTAATTATTAGAGAACAAATATATAATTTCCATTAAGTGCCCCTTCATATTTATGCAGCACAGATATAGTAACCCTATTTTTTGAGTTCTCAATACTGTAACAAAAAATAGCAGAGTGTAAGTGACTTGGAATCATAAAATTAGAAGGAACCAATGTGACCATTGATTCTTCCTGCTTCCTATAGGAAGACAATCAAAGCATTCATGATAAATTGTTTTCAGCCTTCCTGCTTTCCTCAGTTACTGTTGCTTCCATCTTTATATGGCCTGATAAATAACACTTTGCCAGGATTACATCTCAGCAACTTTCTGTATTTTTTGGGGAGTGTGGGATAGGAATTCATGGCTGTAACACTATTTAGACACATTTTCTGTCAGCCTCTTATATGTGCCCTTCTTTAGGCATCTAAAATTGCCCACGTGGCTGTGTTTTGTACCAGCTGAAGCTTCTGGATAGTTTTCAAGGCTAACCCCATGTAGAGTGCATTGCAATAGGCTGGAGATGACCAGGGCATGAATGCCTGGGTGGAAAGCCATTCCAGGAAAAGGAGTTAATGTACACACCATGAAGCTGAGCAAAGACCCTCCTACCCATGGCTGCTCTTCGAGCAAGAGCTGTTAAGTCCAGGAGGAGCCCGAGATTATGCATTGGGTTTGTCTGGGGTAGTGCAACCCCATCCAAGACCAAAGATGATAAAACTCCTGGATATAGAGTGGCCATTCATAGCTGGGGCTCAGCTGAAGTCTATTGTTCCCAATCCAGGCCTTCACAGCCTCCAAGCACAGCGGAAATTTTATTTATTATTAAGATTAAGCTATATTTAACTTTAAACAGAAAAAAATCCTTTGATCTCATCGCCTCATTCTATAGCATGTACGGATTGGCTGTGCTTTGGAACAATATGACTCTGTCAAGATCTCTGTGAACACTAGAACTCCTGGATGTCAGTGAAAAGTTGAAAATATAGTTTAATTCCTTAGAAATCAAGTTAATTTGTTTTTGACTTCCTTTGAATATTGTTTGGCTCATGTCAGGGCCCAGTTTGGTCTAGTGGTTAAGGCACCAGTCTAGAAAGCCGGAGACCATGAGTTCTGCTCCACTTTAGCCATGAAAATCAGTTGGGTAACCTTGGGCCAGTATTTCTCTCTCAGCCCAATTCATCTCACAAGGTTGTCGTCATGAGGAAAATAGAAGGAGGAAGATTTGTGGGATACATTTGCTGCCTTATTTGTAAAAATAATAAAGGTCGGATATAAGTAAATAAATATACACATACATACCAAAACTTGAATTTTATGACTCAGAAATTGTACTGCTCAATTAAACTACATAAGAATATAGGGCTAAATATACAAACTACAATGTGGAATCTGAACACATTATTAAAACAATACTGAGACAATATTAAAAGAGTTAAAATAATTAAACCAATGAAGAGGCTTGAGTAAATCCCTCCTAAACTGTAGCAAAGTGGCTTGCTTCAGGTCCAATGGTGCTTTTCTCCATAAGATGGGATCCTGCAAAATTAATGGCAGCTATCACTTAATCTGAAGTGAGATTCACAAAAGATGTCCACCGGTGATCTAATTATGTGGAGTGGTGTACATGAGAACAGTCAGTCTTGCAAGTTGGAATAAACAGCAATAGGAACCACAATAACTGAAATATTTGTATCTCCTTACATAGATCTGCCTCTTATCTATCACAGCAGGCTCTATTTCCCACAATAGGAACTGAGATACCACTATGCATTTATGCTAATGTATTTTAGAATTTCTAGCTCAATCATAGACCTAAAGATCCACTAAAATATTTAAGAAGTGAATAACACAGCAAAATAAAACACCCATCAGGAAAAGGCAAAATAGTTTTACTTAAATTCCACTACAATCAGGTGGTTTGTTATGCTTCTAATGATCTGTACTCCAATTTTTGATGGAAGCCAAGAAGTTTTTTTTCTATTGTACCAATCTGACTTTCTTGGTTTCTCACTGCATTTAGTAGCTTCAGTTTGCACAATTAGTAATCATGCAGTGTTCTGAAAACAGCAGCTTTCCCCTATAAATACAGCTCTGTTGACATTTTATTTCCCCCCCAATTTTCCTTAATTTAGCCATGGGACAGTAGGGGCAACTATACTTTAAAGTTCCTGCAAATAGAACAGAAGCTTCTACAAGGTGTTATATGAATGCATTAATAAAGACCTTCAAAGGAAATTGCTACAAGCTGCATGCTAATAAAAGGCAAGTAATTTGCAATCTCTATAAGGTGTTTTCTCAGTCAACCTTGAGAAAAAGTTCAGTCAGAAGAAGCATAGCAGAAAATGCTCCCTGCTAAAGATCTGTGACGTATTATTGCAAAACCAGCTTAGCTTCCCTTCTAAGTCTGCAAATTAGAGAAGTAGTAATATTTATTGGAACATGGAACGCTGCCCATGAGGTCGCAATGGACATGACTTCGCAACTAACAACAACAAATATTTGTAGTGATCTGGGTGAAAATCAATGGGAGAAGAGTATCTGCAAGAAAAATAACAGTAGTATTTATACTATGTCATATACAATTAGCAGTAATATTTGTTTATATATCAAAAAATAAACTTACTCTAAGTTGCTGAAAGCAAATAAAACCAATGGATGCAATGAACTACTGGTATTTATAAACTCCTACCCTATGAATGAAGACACATATATCAGGGGGTCATGTTGCAAACAACACAACTTATATAGGCACCAGATATCATAGTGCAAATACTAAGCTGTATCCTTTGCACAGCAATGTAATGTTGCACCAGTTATTATCTTATTTACTGACCCCTCGCATCCTGGACATAAATTGTTTCAACTCCTACCCTCAAAACCATGCTACAGACTGCACACCAAGACAACTAGACA
>JANHFT010007598.1:27740-45283 GCA_032467955.1 Pseudoxenodon macrops
GTAAAAGCACGCCCACCCAGTCACTTGACCTCCAAGCCACGACCACAAAATAAGCCACACCCACAGAACCGGTAGGGAAAATTTTTAATTTCACCCCTGGTCTGTATGAATCAAGATCCTATTGTCAACTCTGTAATCGCTTCCCAATTAATATAAAGAAGTCACAACATTTGTTCGATGACATATTTTCTTAATTGCCCCAACTCATCTTGCAAATGCGTATACCAATGGGAATGCAATCCTACTTATTTTGAATGATTTCATGCAAAATAATCATGATGTTTTGCTGTATTATTTGGGTGATTTAAAACAGGAAGAATGCTTTGACTGGAAATGAAGGATTATTTTTAGAAAACAGTGCTTGGGTGTGATTACGTTCCCTTAGTCCTATAGTATTAATTCCATAGAACACCACACAGTTCCTTTTTCCACTTTGTTTTTTTTTTAAACATAACTATAGACTCTGGAGCCCTGTGAGGAGGGGGTTAGACTGAGGAAACATCAATATGTCAATGATATATGTAAGTATTTTTATTGTTGATAATGAAAGGGATGAAAGCCAATAATTCAGATTGAACTACAACAGGTCTTGAGGCTAGGTAAGTTTTAGATCTGGGTGCTAGATGTGCACCCTAATCTGAAAAAAGTATCTATTTCCTGAAACTTTTTTTAAAAATCACAATAAATAACTATGTTGGCCTTTATATTAGTTCTGGCAAATTTTGACAAAGGCTGTACAGGGATATTTTAATAAATGTATTAATGAAGTTGACAGTCACTCTAAAATTCACTTGTCAAAAATGAATTTATTACATACTTCACCTTTGCTTTACTTCTCCTCCCTGCCCCCTAATTGCATCATGTTTCAATTATGATTTCTAGTTGTAGTGGGCCCAGACCCTTTTTTACAAGAACAGTTCCTTTTCTCTTGAGAATATTTCGACTGCTGTCTTATGTGTTATTCAGGACGAAAAGAAATGACAGCTCCTCTCAACAAATTGTCTCATCCAATATAAGTCACTTTGCTTCAACAACAGGCTGCCTAGTTTGAATTCTACTGGTGTTTCATCTTAACCTTGCCACTAAATTCCACAGTGACTTGTCCCAGGTCCTGATATTGTACTATCACTGCCCTTACCTGTCTAGCAAGCTCTGCAATCATCATCAACTGGGATTGCAAGTATTCCCACAGACTTTTATTGCACTGGACCAGTGTTATGTTATTATGTTATTTTTTATGTCTCTTTCACAAATGGAATAATTTTTATATTCAGGATACTTGTCTCAAACATACTGCATTAAGCCTTAGAATATACAGATTTAGCTTCATGACACAACCACAAAAAAACCATAGATTCAATTTTAACCTTGGAAATGAACTATTTTCTCTTTTACTGTTTCCCATTAACTATTCTCTTAGTTCATTTGGACTGTATTCTTATTAGCCCACAAGATAGACTAGATTTCCTTTTCCAAGGTCACAGAGGCAGAAAGTATTTCAATTTTCAAAATTAAAAATTGATATTTGTTTTCCTTCCTAAACTCATCACAGCCTTGCTTCCTGCAAAAAATGGAGCTCATGATATGTTTTGTTATGATATATTGAGTACAATCAGAGTGAAATGTTGTTTGTGGACTCCAGGGGGTGCTTAGCATGGCTATGTTTAATCAGAATTTTGTTTCTAATCTTATTTGCTGCAAGAAATGGCTGCTTACAAATTCTATAATATAAAATACTAAGCACTCACATTTTTTATTTCTAAACTGTGCAGAGTGTGTTCCGTAAGTAGCAGCCAAGTTTATTTCATGAATGGTCAATTTCTTGTGAAGGATTATGAACATTCACTGATTATAAATATTCACTTCCTCTGCTCCTGGAATCAGTTGAACCTTTACAATAATTTCTTATCTTCAAATCCCATCCTTTAATTAACACATAGTGAAGGCTAGAAATGGGCCACTCTTCTTGTCTCATTATGCAGCCTGATGATAAGCTAGTTATTGAATGAAGTTAAAAGCTTTCTTAAATAAAGGGAAACACATGCAAGAAATTGATATTTAGAAATGATATTTTAGAAACCATGAGCCTGATATTGTAATTAGCAAAATGTAAATTACTTTGCTTTTATCAAAATGCAGGACAGGAGAAAATAATAAGCACAGCATTAGGAAAGGAGAAAATATACCTAATGACAGTCTCATTAGTAAATCAGGTTAGCCCTTTGTTTGATGTCCTGAGAGAGTTTTAAAAAGTAGAAATTAAACAGTTTTTAGCCATTTTCTTCATTGTAGTCATCTTCTTTGGGGAAAAAGAAAAAAAATGAGCTGTCCATTTATTGATAAGTCTTTCGCTAGAGCACTCATGAGTTGGCAAACAAAATAAATCTTGCATTCAATGATATTTTGTAGAACTCAGGTAGTAGAATTGACAATGAAAGGTAGTTTCATGATAATTCCATTTTTACTTATGGCACAACAATCAATCAATCATGTATTTATTTCTCGTACTTATATGACTGCCTATCATATAATTATTTTAGACAGTTGTCAACGATCAAAGTAACTAAAATAAAAAAACACCCTCATCCCATCCAAGGTATCAGTCAAACAGTCTTCCAGATCAGCTTCCATCCTATTCCATGCCTGGGGGGAGGAAATCAGGACATCACAGCCCTCTGGAGGCTAAAATGGTAGGGATCCCTCAGGTAGGAAATTGTTCCAAATGTTGTCAGGTTCCCAAAATGTGAGCATGTGGCTACAGCATAAAGTAGGTAGGTTTGAGAGATCCATTGTAACTCTGGAATAAACTGGGGAGTACCTATACCTGTAAGTCATAAATATTGAATCCTCATATCTTGCTGTGAACAAGTACAAAGTAATTCATCTTTTTCCTTCCATAATATCTGGCAGTAGTGATTGGATCAAAAATGAACATTCAGTACAATGTCAGCAGGACGTCCAATCGCTGTCTCATGACCCACTAAAGTGACAAATCTGCATTTCCGCTATACTGTTTAGACCAGGGGTCGGAAACCTTAAATAATCAAAGAGCCACAAAGGTCCTAACCAGAAGACCCCTGCTTGATTCTGGACCCGACTGGAAGTCCAGTTCCCCCACCATAGAGTCTCCTCCTAGCGTGGTATCCTTTTTCCTCTACCTGCCCTTACTGAAAGCCCTCTCAATTGTGGAGCCAATCATAAAACCTGTCCCTTGCCATAGAGTCTGTTCCTGGTGTGCCATGCTTTCCTCCCCCCCCCACTGGAAGCTTCTCTCAAAATTGTGGCACCCACCTGAGACAGGGAGCCACAGCAGAAGCCACATGTGGTTGCAGAGCCACGGGTTGCTGACCCCTGGTCTAGACTATGGTGATATCCAGTGACTATGGTGACTCCAGTGATAGTACAGAAAAATCCTCTTGCATTTCAAACTATTCCAAACTTCTCACTTGCACAGTTTTGATAAAAAGATCGTTTAAAAAGGAAACTTCCAAATTTTCTTATAAATGGAATGACAAATTAAAGTAATTTCAATTAAATATTTTTTCTTTTTAGAAAAAAGAGGTATTTTCAAAAGTCTGGATGTTGAAATTCAATATATTCAATCATGTGAGTGGTACTAAATGAAGAATACCAGTTCCTTTTTCTGAAAAGCTTTCTATGTTCAGTAACTATATGATTACCATGTTCATGGTTCATGGTTACCATGTTATGGTTCTCCACATGCTATAAACATAATATATGAGAAGGAATAGAATAAAGATTAATTTAATAAACTTAAGTGATAGCGATGAAATGGGGAAAATTCATATCGTTTCATTCTATTTTTTCTTTCTTCATCTTTGTTCTCATACTCTAGCTAGCTTAACTTACAAAAAAAAACCAGGTCTGTTAAAAAGTGGTAACTAACATCTTTATGAATACCTAATCTGGATCAGAGTAAAGGTCTATCTAAAACATTATAATTCTTCCTACAGTAAACAATATATGAGCCCCAGTCCAAAGGTGAGATATAAATCAAATCAAATTAAATTAAATTAATCAATAATATTCTGTAAAGCAACTTAAAAGCTGAGTATGATAGAACATGAGAAAAACTGCCCGGAGAGATATAGATCAACAATACTGACCTTTTGGTACAGAAATTATTATTATTTTTGCAAAAAATTGCAAAGTACATTGTTTTTTCAATCTTGTACTCTTATCCAGTGCATCGTCAACAACTGACTTGTGATAATGCTGTCTTAAGTTACCTTTACAATAGGTTATATATTTCAGAAGAAAAAAGGAAATAAACTTATTTCTCCATAACGTGACACCTCCAAAAGCAACCAGTGAAGAATAGTTCACAGGTGGGATCAATGTAGTGTGTGGGGAGGAATTGTATGTGCCCAACAGACTTCTGTGAGCTGAGCTTCAGAACTTCAAAACTTCAGAATGATACCCCTAGTGAACATATTAATCATGACGTTTCATAATAACCAAGTCCACCAGATGCCAGGTATAAAAGTGCACATAGTTCTTTCTTCTTCCTACACTTGCCCCGAAAAAAAGTGAAAATTAAGTTCTTACAAATCCACTGACTTTGCAAAATGAGACATATTACTGGTGATGATAGAACTAGTAAGGACTGATGACCATAATAGTATGATAGCACAGAAGCAGAAATATAGCATATGGTTATAATTTTTAGTCATTCAAGGGAGTCACTATGGAGTGGGACTCTTTTTAAGGCGATTAAGCCAAGGAAGTTTTGCCAAGGCTTTGCAGCACAGACTTAAGAATGAGTAGAATAAAGACTGACCTCCTTTCATCAAGCTGAGATCATTTTAGCTGGTTCCTGTACTATGGCTTAGTTGCAGCAAGAAAAGAAAGACTTTGAGCAATAGATTATTCTTTAACCATTGTCCTTTGTTCAAAATATTGGGAGGAAATGGAATTATAGTAAAGGAATGTATTATTTTGAGAAGCCTATGGGAAACAGCATTTGTACCTGCTGTGGCAGATACAGATTTTCATGTTCATTCGTATCAAATAGCTCAAGTAGCTGCCAATTCTCAGAAGTGTTTTGCTGAGCTGTAACATGCAATACACTTAAGATATGGAACAGTTGTGATTTGCTTAATTCTTTCTTGGATTAACAGTTCTTAGGGTCAATGCCATAAGAAGTACTTTTATATATGGGAATATATGTGCATTTCAATGACGTCTACTCTGCTCATAGGAACAATTCATCAAAAGAGAATGTGGATATGTATATATAATAAATACAGGTTCAATTCATTGTCAAAAGCCAGACACGCATTTGAAGCCAAGTCTGTGTAAGGCAAATCACAAATTTATAATGCAAAAAACCCAAAGTAAAATTCATTGGAATCTCCAGGCCAAAAATTGTCTGCTAACTGAATGACATAGGTATATAAGTAGGACAGTGATCCCCACAGAATTCATGTTCCATTTTGGGGAATAATTTTAATTTAATTTAAGGAGTTATATAATTACCCAATTAGCAAAAATGTGAGTCTGGATTGTGAACATAATAAAAAGCAATGTTCCCAATCCCAAAATCAACAACAACAAAGCCCAGACATGGCATACCAATATTTAATACACCTCCCAGAACAAGGTCATCTAACATCCTAACCCAATATCTGAGGGCACAGCCAAGTCCTGAGAAATTTTCTTGGTCAGTTGAGCCTCAGGGCTAGTGCCATAGCATAAAAGGCTCACCTCCTAAATCCCATTAGATGATGTCTCAAAGAATGGATCTGCCAATTTTGTTGACGTATGTGTGCTGGACAGAAACAATTGGAAACCAGTTCCTCATAAATACCAAGTTGACTCTTCCAGAGAGGGACTGTGGAACTAGAGAAGTCTTGGGTCTCAGTTAGCAGAAGTTCTGTTATATATTTAAAGTGTGCATGTTTTATACTGTTACCACATTTCCTAGTAAGAAGAAATCATTTTTACTGTAAAAGCTTTGGGGATTATAAATTGGTCATGAAAATTCAATCTGCAAGGTATACTGGCTACATGGAGAATTGATTTACATCCTGCTCATTCCACATTTGCTCTGTTAATTGAGGTAATATGGGATAACGTCAAGTCGCTAATTGATGAGTGTGGTTAAGGGAAAGTGGAAATTCAGAAAGCATTTTACTGAGAAAGAAGAATGGGATAGGATTTCTATTGTCACCACCAAACATGAAGGATATCTAGTACTATAGTATTTCAGAACGTTCTACTTCTATCAGAACATAAATAACAGAAATCTGAATGATGATGGCTTAAAGATTGGGCACTCTTTTTCACCCATGCTCTCTTGAGGAAGGGGAAGAAACTCTTTACCTTGTACAAATATAAATTTGATGTTATGAAACTAGTCAATTTCAATAGTATTAATAATGCTTTATGCAATGTAGGTCATGCTAGATATGTAATACTGTATTTAATATTTTAATTAAATTATAATAGCAGCTTTTATTATTCTCAGTCAAATAAATGATAACAATAATCAGCCAGACAAAAATCTTTTCCACCCTTAATTCTTTTTAAAATAACACTTTTTAAAAGTGTTATAACTTGATATTGAAATTAATAGGGCTAATCTTCAGGAAAATGTATAAACAATAGGGGGAAAAAACAATCCTAAATTTTAATTACAGAAGAAGAAGATATATCTTTGTGCTGTAACAGAAAAATACCTATTGTCTTCTATAAATATTCAGATCAGGAGAATTTAAAAAAAATGCTTGTGTTCCTGATGAAATGACTGCAGGTGAGATACAGAAGAAGGAAGGAATGAGACATCAATCAACAAAGCTTTACTGAATAAGTATAGATATTTCTATCGGATAGTTTCCTTCATTCCCAGCTCATAGGGTGGGGGAAGGTATTACAAGAAGCAGCAGTTGGAGTAAGCAATTCAAAAGTATCCACAAAAGACTGACTTTTAGGGACCAGTTTTGTAGCCCTAAATTGTTGTTCCCACCTCTGGATTTACTTAGATTGCTTTGGGGAAAAAATTCAATCAATAGTTGCATAATCTAAGAATCAGCTAGGGGAGGTTAATGACTACAAGTGACTACTTGTGTAACATGTTATAACTGTATAACAGAAACATAACACCTTAATAAGACTGAAGTGGGAAATCATTAATTAATTGAGCTAAGCAAATAAGAAGAGACTAACTTACTTAAGCAAGTTTTAGGGAACCAAGTAAAACAGTTCCATCACCGGACAACTTAGAAAAGTCCAAAATTCTATAAAAGTGGCAGATTGCCCATAGCATCCTTTGAAATAAGATACAATTCACCAATTCGGAAACAAACCATTAAAAGTACTCATATGTTATCTACATCAGAAAGCTTCTGATTGTCCAGTCAGTACTTAAAGATCACAAGATAAACTAATTTGAACAAGTTGTTATTATTAATGCAATTGGAAGTTGCACAGCATACTTAGAAGGTATCACTATTGTATTTTCAACCATGGGAAGCCAGAAAAATATAATAAGGTCACATACTTAGCCAGAGGTCAAAAATAATTATGCCTGAAAGATATCCCTCCATGTTTTTGTGTTCCATAAGCTTTTAAGGAGAATCAAGAGTGTCAGGTCATAACTTATTCAAGACAAAGAAAATTTGCCATAGTGCTATAATGATAACTTTATTGCTTTTAGGGGAGAAATTCAACATTTTGGAAAAGAGGTAGGTAGGTAGCACATTTAAAAACAAATACTTGTTGTCATAAATCAGCAACTGCCTACCAAAAGCAACCGAATAATCATTCACAATCCATACCAAAAGCCTAATAAAAAAGAAATATCTGTTTATTCAAAATCATTTTTTAAAAAATGACAATTCTTAGCAGGTGAAAATCTCTAATTACCCAATATATAATTAACCAGATTCTGATAATGTACCACAGAGTGCTAGTTTATTGTATAAAACCAGTGTTAACATTGTTGCAGAATATAATCCTGTGGGAAGAAAGAATAGAATACGGGCAAAATATGTGTCCTTGCTGAGTTTATTCTGGGAGTTTGTTTGGGTTCATTCCCTTACAAAACCATATGGGCTCATGAGGAATAGCTCTTGTTTCTTACTACATAGGAATCATTCTCACAGGATATGATGCTTTGCTCTGCTTATGTAGATGCAATGTGGCATCTTGGTTAAAGTCTAGGCTGCTTTGACAGCCTTCATCTCAAGATAATTACTTGTTCACCTATCAACCTTTTGCAAGCTTGCCAAGAAGCAAGCTTTTGCTCTAATTCACATGTTAGCTAATGAACCATAACATTATTAGCTTCGTTATCAGCCTCATGGTTTCCTGCAAAATGACATAATGAGCATGAAGCACAATTACATTGGCTTAAAAAAATGTAAAAAGGTTGTAAAATTTTAAAAAATGCATTTTAAAGGTGGAATATTTAGCATTTATTTTCCACGTCACTATTACATCCCAGGGACTGAACTGCAGTGATTGCAATGGTCGAAACAGTAATATGGGAAATCAGTATAATACACTTTCAAGAGATTGAAATCGGTTTCCGGTGATGATGCCCCAGCATGAGGATGAGATTGTAGACAGGATAAAAGGTATAAAATAGGTACATTTGTATATGGACACATGCAAATAGATGAACTAGAAAAGCTTGAACAGGTCAGAAAGCTCATTACTTGTCTGTTGGCTTGACTTTCTATCTTTTTCTCAATTTACAATATCTATAACCTGCCCTAACCCTGAAGGTGTCTGAGAAATTATAATAACACCTGAAAATTATGCATATATTTAGCATTAATAAAAGCTGCTGGTATATTGTGTGACAAAATTAAGAGGATTAGTTCAAATCATGCCAAAGGAGTCGATCTTTGGACAGCTCTTAAGACTAAGAGCCAATCATAAAGCCAAGTGCTTAAAATTATAAAATCTACAATAAAAGTGCAGAAATATTATTAAAGCAATAAACACTTGATCAATCCCTATCATTAAATATAGTGGAGAGATAATTGACTAGCCAGTCTTGATCTCAAGCTTAAGAAAATGCAGTACATACATCATGAAGTTACTCAATAAGTGACATTCACAGATTATACATATCCAGATATAGAGATAGGAGAGGACTGTTGCAAATAAGAAGAAAGAAAAATCTGAATGAAGAAGGAACATAATCTGGATGGTTTCAAGATGACTATTTATGGAAGTTTGTAAGGAAAGGCTCCTGAAGACAACAAAAATTAAAAAGAATGTAAGAAGAAAATAATTCAAAGGTTGAAAAACAAACCACTCTAGATATAGTGAACGCATGATTACATTGAAGGAAAAAACAGATTAATGTCTAACATGTTTGTGGTAGAAATATGAACACTGTAAAATAAATGTGACACCTTATCTTTTATGATTAAGAACAATTTTTAGGAGAGGGTATCTAAAAGTAAAGGAAACTTTTTCAACAGTGTCATCCCGAAATCTCACTCACTTGCGGCTAAAGTATTGAACTGAGGCACAATTACAAGACAATGGTATAAACAAAGAGTAAGGGGATACATAAAATGATTATTCCTAGATATCAGGATTGTTTTTGTCTAAAACATAATTTGGGCCCTAAACCACTTGGCCCTCAAATTCATTTTGTTGGGACATTTATTCTTTTAAATTTATATGGCACTAAGTGTTCAGAAGAACATACAGCACTGAAATAAAATTAAAAATGCCTTTTGGATGACAAAATATTCAAAATGCTATACTTAATATAATTGTTACCTAGTAATAGAAAATATAACTACTATCATTCTCAAAATACATATTACTATGTACATACATAACTACTATCATTCCTAAAATATTCTGTGGGAAACAATCAAAATAAAAATAGTATTTAAAAGCATTCAGGAGGGAGAGGACTTTCTGATTTGAAGATGAAGGTGATGTCATAGCAGGAATGCTGCAATGGAATAAAAGTCCTCTCAAGAAAAAAATCCACAGTTTCTCATAATTTTGCTGAAAGAAATAAGAAAAAAAAAACCCAATTATGGTAGAAAGTATTCTGGAAAAATAGGAGAAGTTGAGGAAACCATCCATATTATTTTGCCCTGTGGTAAATATGTGTTTTGCCATTAATCATATCAACAGTGACAGACATTTTGAATAGAATCAAGCCCTCCTCACATAACTGCATTTTTGTATATGTGCCTCTAATATTTATTCAACATACCGGTATATGCCAAACAACGTTACCCAAATAAATTTATGCAGTAAGTGGTGCAAAATAGGTTATGTTGAATATTGCTACATAAACTGCCATAAGATCTTATCATTCTGTCTCTGATTCATTTTCATCTCCTTTTACATTATACTTAGTGTTAATTTTCCTTTTCAAGTGATTTAAATGGTGTTAATTGCTGATCTAGTTAGTTTAACTAGATTGTATTCAATACTGAACAAAGTTAGCTGTATTTATGTCCCTTTAAATCAATGGTACTTGAGCACTTAATTGTGCATTCATTACATTAAATTCAATATGAGTTTAGGTATCTTTAATTTTCTTCAAATAGTTTTCCTTTCCAGTGTAATTAATGGTATGTAAACTTGTGGCAGAACTGGAGAGGGAGGCGTCTTAATTATCTAGATGTTCAGTTCAGAATTCTTTGGGATAAGAAACCACTGAATTAAAATAATGCTACTCCATTTGTTTGTCTGTGAAGTGGAAGGGAAGAGTTTCAATCTGGAAAAAATTGTAATCTTAAACTTTATAGAAGTATTTACCAAATTAATTCCCAAATGGCCAAGAAGTGCACTTTCTAAAATGTGCACGAGTGGAAAAATCTTTTCCAACCACAATTCTTCCTTGATGCTTCTTAGAATAACCATGTTGTATGTTTAGGTGACAACAATGGTGATACTTTTGATGTAAAAATAAATACAGTATTTTTTTCATTGTCAATTTTCAGTTAGGACAATTTCTGATAATTTTAGCACATCAAAGATTTAGAATGTTTGCTTGCTATGATTTTTGAGATATGGATTTTTTGGTGCTATTAGCATAAGTTTTTACACTGTTTCCAAGGGTGAAATCCAGCAGGTTCTGACATGTTCTGGAGAACCACTAAAGAAATTTTGAGTAGTTCAGAAAACTGGCAAATACCACCTCTGGCTAGGACCAGAGTGGGATAGGAATAGAGATTTTGCAGTATCCTTCCCCTGTCATGTCCACCAAGCCATACCCACCAAGCCACACCATGCTCACCAAGCCACACCCACAGAACTGGTAGCAAAAAGAAATTGGATTTCATCACTGACTGTTTCTTTAGTGTTTACTTCTGACTCATAAATTGAGCTTTCAAAATCTGTAAGATCATTGCTTCCTTTATAACTTGCTTTTTTAAAATCTCACAATATTAAATCTCCACATTCTAAATTTTAAACTAGATATCAGTTATTCATTTAAAAAGCAGTTATTTCAGTGAAACAAATTTGTCAGTACCCATCTCTTTAGCTGTTATAATTATATAGACTCTGATAAGGAATTCCCTCCTTTAAGATGTACTGTATACATCAGAAAGGGTATGCTACTAATATGTGATAGTACTAATATTACCTAAATTCCTGTACAGCACACCAAGTAGGGATTGTTATATTGTATCCATTATATTTTAAAATAATGTAATTTCTAATTCTTCAACATAACTAATATAACCTTTAATCTTCAATATAAATGTTTTAAAATAAAGCATTATATTGGTAAACCTCTTTGTTTTCCAAGGTTTTCAGATGTAGCATATCATCATAATCAATAAAGTAATAAGAATAAGAATAAGAATAAGAATAAGAATAAGAATAAGAATAAGAATAATAGTAATAAGCATAAGCATAAGCATAAGCATAAGCATAAGCATAAGCATAAGCATAAGCATAAGCATAAGAATAAGAATAAGAATAAGAATAAGAATAAGAATAAGAATAAGAATAAGAATAAGAATATTACATAGCTTTTTATTTTTAAATACATACACATCTTGATTCAATCCCTCTGTTTATGTAGCCTAGAACTGTGTTGGCTTTTTTGGTAGCTGCTGCACACTGCTGGCTCCTATTTAAATGATTGTCCACTAAGACTCCAAGATCCCTCTCACAGTTACTACTATTAAGCGTATGCATAAATGTATATTTATCCATGAGATTATGTTTTTCTTTTCTTTGGGCGCTATCTAACAATCTACTTATCTACTATCTACTTTTTAGTGAAAAAAGTAAGGTTCTACATTTAGGCAAGAAAAACAAAATACACAGGTACAGTACATGTGGTACTTCGTTAATAGTAGTAACTGTGAGAGGGATCTTGGAGTCTTAGTGGACAATCATTTAAATAGGAGCCAGCAATGTGCAGCAGCTGCCAAAAAAGCCAACACAGTTCTAGGCTACATAAACAGAGGGATTGAATCAAGATCACATGAAGTGCTAATACCACTTTATAATGCCTTGATAAGGCCATACTTGGAATACTGCATCCAGTTTTGGTCTCCATGATATAAAAAAGATGTGGAGACTCTAGAAAGAGTGCAGAAAGGAGGGGCGTGCATAAGCACACCAATGTGCCTACCATCCCTGTCCTAAGATCCCCATGTATTTGTAACCATACCATGTTTATACATTTTATGTATTCACAATCATATTTATATTTTGTCTATAATCTTATATATGCTTGACAAAGTAAATAAATGAAAAGAAATGAAACAAAGATGATTAGGGAACTGGGGGCTAAAACATACGAAGAACAGTTGCAGGAACTGAGTATGTCTACTTTAATGAAAAGAAGGACCAGGGGTGACATGATAGCGGTGTTCCAATATTTCAGGGGCTTCCACAAAGAAGAGGGAGTCAAGCTATTCTCCAAAGCACCTGAGGGCAGGACAAAAAGCAATGGGTGGAGACTAATCAAGGAGAGAAGCAACTTAGAACTAAGGAGAAATTTCTTGACAGTTAGAACAATTAATCAGTGGAACAACTTGCCTTCAGAAGTTGTGAATGCTCCAACACTGGAAGATTTTAAGAAGAGATTGGACAACCATTTGTCTGAAGTGGTGTAAGGTTTCCTGCCTGAGCAGGGTTTTTTATTTATTTAATCATTTTATTTATTTGTCAAACATTTATAAGATAACAGATATAAGTATAAACATGATCATGAATACAGGATATGGATAGGAATAAATGGAGGACAGTAGGACAGGGATGGTAGTCATGTTGGTGTGCTTCTGCACGCCCCTTACAGACCTCTTAGGAATGGAGTGAGGTCAACAGTAGACAGTCTAAGGTAAGGGTTGAACTAGAAGACCTCCAAGGTCCCTTCCAACTCTGTTATTCTAATACTTCATAGAAGGAAATCAGCTACTAAAGAGGATTTCATGTACACCAATCAAAAACCTATTAGATGGAAGGAGGAAGATCATATATTTTATGTGGACGATCTTGGTCATAATTAGGAATGGATAACTTATAATAGATGTTTCTTCCTGGACCTATGAATGAAAGTTCTTCACCTCTCTATTTTGGGGACATCTTGATATATTTCATGTCAATGTATCTTATCTGCAACCAACACATGAAACAGTAACTATTTTGCAAACCTCTTTATTTCTTTCATTTTTGCATCCACCATCTGAACATAGTGGCACCAAGTTCCATTGTAATTAACAATTACAGCAATGTAACACAAAAATAACAAACAGTAACTTAAACATCTACAACCAAAAGGAATGGAATAAAGAGTCTTTAGTGTTCTTTGAGCTTGGTGGTTTTCTTGTAGACATTTGATTACCGAGCTAGGTAATATCATCAGTGCTAGCAGTAGCACTGATGGTGTTATATGGTTTAGGTAATGAAAAATCTGCAAGAAAACAACCAAGGTCAGAGAGCACCAAGGATTCCACATTTCAATCCTGAGCCACACACATTCTCCTTTATAGGAATGGAATAATTAAACATATATAGATAATATAATGCAACCGATAGGGCTAATAACTCACCTGAAAAAAAAGGAAAATCCCTAACCACTAGGCACAACTAACATCCTGCTTTTTCCTCTGACCCCTTGGCTTCACTTTGAAACTCTGCAGGTTTACTTCAAGTCCTCTGAATTTTCATCTCTTTCTATTAATACACTAAAGGAAGAGCTTCATCTGGACAGCAAAACTTTCTTTCCCCTTGTCCACAACGTCTATTTCATTAAATCCTTGAATCAAAGCGGGGGCTGCTTTGTAAAATGCCTTAATATCACACTCTCAGAATTAATTTGGCAGGTTTGCAAATGCACGCAGAGGGAGGAGAGAGAGAGAAAGTGAGATGGAGGGAAAAAAAGATACAGTAATCACATTTTCATTCCAAGCTTGCTCTAAAGAAAAATTGCACATTTCCCCCCCTAAGAATATGATATGTGTCATCATCTTGGCCTAAATGGCGCATATCTGTGAAAAAAAACAACAACCACCCTTCTCCCATTCTGCTAAGAGTGTTTCAAAAAAAATCATGAGTGCTTGACATTCGGGGAATCAGGAAGCTCCTGAGTGGGGAAAAAATGATCTTTTTTTTTTCTTTTGTGCAAGGACAGCATAATGGCTAATTGAGGTTATGATACTTTTTCATCTGACAGGTTGACATGCGTATCTTTGCTCAGTGAATTAATGATGGGCATGCAAAGGATTTGTTCCTGTTAAAATGGAAAGTGAATATAGTTTTGATCGGGGCGGGTTCCTCTTACCTTCCCTACCGGTTCGGGTCACGTCGGAAGTCCACGTTTTGTGCATGCATGCTCGCTATGCTCACATGCACACCCCGTCACTTCCTGGTATAAAACCCTCTGCACATGGCACAGAGGGTTCTTTTCAAGGCAATTTCATCCTGTAGTGTTTATTTCAGGCCGGGGAACCGGTTCTGGGGCATGGCTATCCACCTGTTCCTGCCGGTTCGGCAAGCGGGGACAAATTTCTGCTACTGGTTCTCGCAAACTGGTCTGAACTGGCAGCAACCCACCACTGGTATTGGTCAATATATAAGCAACATAGAGGATTTAGAGAGCCAACATTCTTGCCAAAACAAATGTTATCCATGTATCACTGAGGCCAAGGAATGAGCGATTCTTGGAAGAAAGACAATTGAATTTAAATTTAGAAATACCACTGGAAAGCTTTTGAAATGTGCATCTAAAATACTACAGAATTTCACTTAGCGCAGGGGAGTCAAACTCAATTTCATTGACGGACACAGTTCATCTCAGGGTACTGGGCAGGCATGGCTGACTGGGTGGGCGTGGCTGGCCAGGTGGGCGTGGCCAGCTTGATGCCATTCCCCAAACTGATGGCATGTTTCCTTTTCATACTGGGTAGACTGGACCGAAGCCACACTGGCCCAATGTTTTCTCTTCTCATTGGGTAGACCGGGCCAAACCCACGCTGGCCAGATGTTTCCTCTTCGCATTGGGTAGACTGGACCAAACTGATGTGGGCCAGCCCCTTATATTTTCCAGGACAGCCCCGCAGACTGGATCTGACCGCATTGCAGGCCTGATCCGGCCTGCGGGTCTTGTGTTTGGCACCCCTGACATACTCTAGACTTGAATGAGTGAAATCACCTTTGTTCAGATTTTATTTTCTGTAATTCTACTTGTATTCCACTCTGCCTCTAAAAGATGAAGGTTTCTACATAATGACACAAGATAAGACCCAGTTAGAAGTGTTGGTTGAATGAACCAAGCTGAAGAACTCTCATCCTTACAATTTTCCAATTTTCTCTGATTATACATGGGCACTGTATGTCTTCAGCCATGTTTAGATTATAACTTTGCATTGAGGATTCAACCCAGGAGAAGGGGTGAGCAGTCCCTCTGCTGTCCACATTGCATTGATGATGTCACTGAAGATTACACATCTAAAAGTACACCATGATGGTCTCCAGTTACAACCCTTTGTTCTACGAAAGGCATCCATGTGAATTGGATGGGTCCCTCACAAGGGCATCCATGTGAGTTGGAATTTTGGATTCAGGGTCTTGGGAAGACTTTGAAACATGTGAAATCTTCCTGGAGAACTGTACTTCTCCTGGAACTGGTTCTTCAACAGTGTCACCAATTAAAAGTGGAGACAGAAAGATCTGCTCACCATTTCTCATGTGTTAGGATTTACATCTAAAACTATCTGAACACGGCTCCTATACCAGATATTAGTCTGAACCATACTTTAAAAAGAAAGAAAAGATGATAGGTACCCATAAAGGAAACAGATAGAAACAAACCTTTATGGGTACCTATCATTCTTCTCACACTAGTCTGGAGACAAGACATTAGTCTGGAGGCAAGATAAAACATATATCAGAAATGTGTGCAAGTGTCCTTATCCTCTTCATAGCATATTCATCTATATTATTTTGTTCCTACCTCATGTAGAGAAACCATACACTAGCAGATATATGGTACAATTATTTCAACATATCAGTCAAGGTAAGAGTCATCTTCTTTGTACTAATTTTTCATCCTGGGTATGCCAAGTTTATAACAGATTTAAAGCACTATATTTAGAATTCCTTGCAACCACTTTTAGCAGTTCCCACATATGATATGCTAAATCAGGTTTTTTTTCTCCCATTCAGGGACATTTTTAAAAGAGGTTGGTTATGAAATAAACAATGTTAAGTGCTGCCCTCATTGTAAGCTATGGAGAAAGACCTAAGCATTTGCTTCCATATGTCATCTTAAGGGTCATGATTATGACCTCTTTTTTGTTCTGGTATAGGACAAGAATCACCTAAAATCCATGAATGCTACAGTTACTCTTTTTTAATGCTATCAGGGATGCTACAGCTTCATGGATCATTAATTGAGGATTTTATGCTTACCTCCACACTTCTGAGGAACAGTAGGAGAATTCAGGTGTCTTTATTATTGAATCTCCATTGCAGGAACATTAGCTGCAAGTACCGGTAACTTGTAATGTAGGGGAAAACAATTCAGATAGAACATTAGAACATCACACTGGTCCTGATGGATCCCTAAATTTTGTGCTATAGTCTTTAACTCCAGAAATGTACATTCATACATCTAAGATGTTGTTTTTGTTGTTAGTTGCGAAGTTGTGTTTGACCCATTGTGACCCCATGGACAACATTCCTCCAGACCTTCCTGTCCTCTACCAACTCCCGGAGTCCATTTAAGCTCACGCCTACTGCTTCAGTGACTCCATTCAGCCACCTCATTCTCTGTCATCTCCTTCTTCTTTTGTCCTCAGTCTTTCCCAGCATTAGGCTCTTCTCCAGTGAGTCCTACCTTCTCATTAGGTGGCCAAAGGATTTGAGTTTCATCTGCAGGATCTGGCCTTCTAAACAGCAGTCAGGGTTGATCTCCTCTAGGACTGACTGGTTTGATCACCTTGCAGTCTAAGGGACTCGCATGAGTCTTCTCCAGCACCATAGTTCAAAGGCATCAATTCTTTGGCACTCAGCCTTCCTTATAGTCCAACTTTCACATCTAAGATACTTTTATCAAATTGTTTGTTGGA
>JANHFT010007603.1:24430-41364 GCA_032467955.1 Pseudoxenodon macrops
CTTTTATCCGAATCTATCTCATGTATTCATAATCTTGTCTATACTTGTATCTGTTTTCTAATATATGCTTGACGAAATAAAATAATAATAAATAAATAAATAGAATCAAAATTATGTGAAGTATTAGTATTGCTTTAGAAATCCTTATAAAACCACACCTAGAACATTGCATCCAGTGTTGGATCCACATTACAAAAAAAATGTTGAAATTTTGGAAAAAGTGCAGAGAAGAGCAACCATGGTGATTAAAGGCCTGGAGACTAAAACATATGAAGGTTGCAGAAATTGGCTGTGGCAAGTCTAGAGGAAAGAAGGACTAGGGGGGATATGATAGTAGAATTCCAGCATTTGAGGAGCTGCCACAAAGAAGAGGAGGGTGTCAACTTATTCTCCAAAGCAGCAGAAGGCAGGACAAGAAACAATGGATGGAAACTAATCAAGGAGAGAAGCAAGCTGGAATTAAGGAGAAACTTCACAACAGGGAGAATAATTAATCAGTGTAACAAACTTGCCTCCAGAAGTTGTGGTTGCTTCATCACTGGAGGTTTTAAAGAAGAGGCTGGACAACCAATTGTCTGAAATGATATAGGGTCTCCTATTTGAGCAGAGGGTTGGACTAGAAGACCTCCAAGGTCTTCTTTCTAGCTCTATTCTGATTGATTGATTGATTGATTGATTGATGATTGGAGAGGAGAAATTCTATTCTCGACCCATTTCAGGTGAGGTGCCACAGGATCAGTATTGTGCCCTCTCCTCATCGACATCTACATGAGACCTCTGGGTAACCTCATCCATCACCATGTAGTGAGGAGTCCTCAGTGAGGTGAGAGTATCCAATTGTACATCTTTGCTTTTGTGAAACTAAGGGATGGTTTGCATGTCCTGTTCTGCTGTCTGGAAACTATGAGTGTCTGTATGGGGAAAAACAGGCTTCAATTGAATCCTGGCAACATTGAAGGGTTTTGGGACCCTGGAGTTCTAGGACTCTGTCATCTTTTGTGCTGGATGGGGTTGCACAGCCCCAAACACACCCTGTGCAAAATCTAGGGGTCCTCCTGGAGTCACACCTCCTGCTTGAGGATGAAGTAGCCGCTATGGCTAGGAGGGCCTTTTCACACCTTTGTTTATGTGCCAGTTGCATCCATTCCTGGATGGTGGATTCTCTGGTCACCTCTTGGCTGGACTATAGCAATGTGTTCTATTTGGGGCTGCCCTTGAAGAGTATATAAAAATTTCAGCTGTTGCAACAGGCCATAGAAAGAGGAGTTATGATGTTTCTGGTAGTACATATTATACCTTTGCTTTGTCAGCTGCATTGCTTGGTCTTATCACTCCTGAGATTCTGAAGTTCCCTCATGCTTGGTTATGCCAAAGTCCCTCCATCTATTATTCTCTTTTCTGGTTTTAGTTCTGCTCTTCTAATTTCCTTTTAAATAATTATGTTATAAAGATATTGTTTTCCTTATTTACAAATGTTACTGGTTTGCTGTACACTGCCCAGAGTGCAGAGTGACTTTGCATGAGATGGAGGGTTGTACAAATTTGATCAATCAATCCATTTATTCCCCTCTCTTGTGGGTATAACTAAGCCATCTAAACATTGGTATGTTTGCTCAGACTTCCTGGGGTACAGCTGACTGCCACCCTGCCCCATCAGCACCCATTCTGCCTGAACAAAACATGGCAGAGGCCAAACTCCATCTTGTGTGTAGGTGTTCACTTTCAGGTAGGTCAAAAACTCAACTACACCCAGACTCTCAAGTCCATCTGCTCTGCGGATTAGCCATAAGTCACACAAACATGTTTTCCCCTGTCTGGTATGCAAATAACATCCACTACCCAAGGGATAGGAGAAGTGCTTTTCCCTGCAATTCTCAGATGAACAGTAATTCTTCATGAATCCCCTGTGGATTTCAACCCACAAAAACTTTCCAAGGTTAAAACCTGCTTTACAAAATATTCTCTGGGTTCTCCCAGTGGTGGAGAATTTTGCCTTTGTCTCCCAAAGACTGCTAACTGCATGGTTTGGTGCGACTTTGTGTCCTTTGTGCCAAAGCCCAAACACAGGTAAGAGAAAGCAGGGTTGATACAGTATTTTTATTGATTGATTAGTCTTGCGACTTTATCATTAAAATAAAATACAGAGCACAGTCTAATTTCAGAATAAGTCAGATAGGAGGAAATAAAGTGATAAAATACAAATGCAAAGAGGCATCAGATTAATTTACCTTCAGGCCATCCACAGAAGCTGTCTCTCTATGGTGCTAAAGCTCTGCTGAGATTTCAAATGCTCCCTGCAATTCAGCTTCTGCACACACCTTGATTTCTGACCTAGCAGGGAAGGTGAGAAGAAGAATGGCTGGGCTGCCTCTCCTCCTCCTGCTGCTCTTCTGGCTCCTGCCTCCAATTGCTGCTAAGAAGATTCAAACCATGTGCCCCTTGAAAAAACCTGTAAAGTTTCAATATCAGTGGGACTTTTACAGGCCTGGTGATCTGATTATTGGAGGGAATTTGCCCCTGTCAACTTTCGTGGAGTCCAAACCCCCAGATTTTCAAGGGGACCCATTGCCGCATAGTAATAACTTCACGTAAGTTTCGTCTGGAGGGGAAAGATGGAGGTGATGGTTTGCTTTCCTTTGGATTCAGGGCCTCTTTTAAGAAATACTCGTTCTGTGGATCTTCCCATCTTTTCTTAATAAAGAGGAAAGAAAGTTCAAGAAATGGGCTACAATTCCCTGTCTTTCCAGAACGGTTCCTGGGGACAGAGAAGAACAACAGTATATACACAAATTATATGCGGGGGCATCGCTTATCTTTCCAGGCATTTTCATCAGGATTATTATCAACCATATAAAAATAGGGAGGGGAAACACCTTGGAAACTGTGAACTGGCCTAGTGAAGAAGTTGGCTTATGAAAGTAATTTGGACATAAAATCGTAGTAAAAAATACTCAAAGAAAAGTTTGATCTTTTTCCAATGTGGATATTGTCAAGAAAAGACCTTCCTCTGGTTTGGAATCTGCAGAGCTGATAAAAAATGGTCCTTAGTAAATCTCAGCTGGGATCCACACTGGAGTCTTTTGCTCAGACCTGAAGAAGCTGCTCCGAGAGAGAGAGAAAGAGAGAGAAACTGATTAGGGAGGAAGAGGAGCAATTGAGGAGGATTTCAGCCAAATGAAGGAAGGAGGGAGAGCAGAGAGGGATAAAAGGATCTGGGATAAGGACAACCAGGCATTTCTCCTTACTCAGAAATCAGAAATACTTTCACAATTCAAGTACAAACAAGGAACATCCTTAAAAAAGCCAAAAGAGCCCAAGGAAACTGCTCACTTAGTGCTCCAAGGACACACACACAAAGACAAGGCCAACTCCACCACCACACAAGATACTATAATGTCCCCCAATCTTTTTCTCAATATAGACCCCTCCTCAAAAACTACCAGCAGTTCCTGGCCTTGATGTTTGCTGTCATGGAGGTGAACAGGGATCTGCTTCTCCTGCCCAACATCTCACTTGGCTTCCGCATGTATGAAAACCAGAAGATGGAGAGGAAGATTTTCTTATTCAGCCTCTCCCTGCTCTCCACACGAGGCCAAATGCTTCCAGGTTATAAATGTGACAGGGAGGATCCTCTGCTCTCTGTCATTGGAGGTCACAACTCGAAATCCTCAATGGAGATGGCCTACATCTTCAGCATTTTCAAGGTCCCACAGGTAAGGGGGCTGCACTGGATACAGTATGGAGCACACAAACAATCAAAGCACAAACAGTATGCAAGGATGAAAACAAAGGTATTGGTGGGAGGACACATCAGTGGTATATGACTTAGATGATCCATCCTAAAGTTGAATTGATTTTTCTGTTTTTATATGTTTTTATATAACTGCCAAAATATACCGACATAATTCTGAAAAGCTGTATTTGCCAAGAGGCATTGCTTCCTGAATTTCGGAAAAGTTTATCATCTTTGTGCACCTTTCAGTGCAGTTTATTCTCTGAATCAGGTAGATGGTTTGTTCCTTTGACTTCTGATCTGTCGCAACCAGGCAAAATGGGGATCTGGTGGCTCTTCCTAAAAAGGAAAGAAGGTTGTGAGTCAGCCTAGCTTGTGGGGCATTAACTACACAGTGGGGAACCCTAAAGAGTCACCATAAAACTTAACTTTGTTTTTGAAAGAGGATTCTTGCTTTCTCCAGCTTGGCATTGGCTTTGAGTTCACTAAAGGAGACAGAAGAGTTTATCCTTCCTTCTTCCGGATTAATCCCAAGGAATCTGCTCAGTATGTGGGTTTAGTCCAGTTGCTCCTGTATTTCCAGTGGAACTGGGTTGGGCTGGTGGCCAACAAAGATGACAGTGGGGAACATATCATATCATCTCTGGTGCCAATGCTCAAGGAGAAGGAGATCTGCATGGCCTTCACTGATGTAATAAAATTTGATATTTACGATGATCCAAATTCAAAATTACATCGTATTTTCAACAATTGGTCTAAAGGTGAAGTGATAATTTTTTTGGGAGACTACAGTACTATTACAAATTTACAGATAGTTGTTTTTGTTTATGAAACACAGAATGATACATTTCTGAAGGTTTGGATCTTTACATCCAGTTGGAAACTTAATTTGATAAACTCTAAAACTACGTTGCTTCCTTTAAAACTCTATCATGGTGCTTTGCATTTTAGGGACCACACCAGAGATGTCTCAGAATTCAGCCATTTTCTCATGTCTTTAGACCCTTTGAACCCACAAGGGGACATTTTTCTCCCTCTATGGTGGGGACTGATCTTTGGCTGCAGGATCCACAAGCCAGGAGAGATCCTCCAAAAGAAGCATAAACCATGTACTGGAGAGGAGAATGTATGGAGTCTGCCATCTTACGTGTTTGAAACAAGCATGACAGGTGAAAATTACAACATCTACAATGCCATTTATGCTGTGGCACATGCACTCCATGCAATTCATGGATCAGGAACACGACCAGCCATGATGAGGCTTGGAAAGAGGATCTTAGATGTCCAGACATGGCAGGTAATCTCTGTGGTTTTTTAATCCAGTCCACAGATCCTTAGAGCTAACATAGAGAGGAGGTTCCCCATGTGTAGAACATGCCATTTAACAATAATCGGGTTGAAATGTACCTCAGAGGTCTTCTAACCCAACCCCTGATCAAGCAGGAGGTCTTCTAACCCAACCCCCTGATCAAGCAGGAGACCCAATATCATTTCAGACAAATAATTGCCCAGCCTCTTTTTGAAAGTCTCTAGTGATGGTGCACCCACAACTTCTGAAAGCAAGCTACTCCATTGGTTGGTCACTGTTAGGAAATTTCTCCTTAGTTCCAGGTTCCTTCTCTCCTTGGTTAATTTCCAAACACTGTTTCTTGTCTTGCCTTTTGGTGCTTTTGAAAATAGGTTGACCCCCTTGTCTTCATAGGAACCCCTCATATATGGGAACACTGCTATCGTGTCACTCCCAGTTCTTCTTTTCATTAGACGAGACATACTGAACTCCTGTAACCATTCTTCTCATGTCTTAGCCTCGAGTCCCTTAATCATTTTTGTTGCTTCTCTGCACTCTTTCCAGAGACTCAACATCTTTTTTACATCGTGGTGAGCAGAACTGGATGCAATATTCCAACTGTGCCCTTCCTAAGATTTTGTGAGTGGTACTAGAACTTCACGTGATTTTGATTCTATCCCTGTATTAAGCAGGCTAGGATTGCGTTGGCTTTTTTGACTGCTGCCACACACTGTTGTTCCTTCCACGTAGATGTAGTTCCATTGAGGGCTATATTTGTCAACCAGTAAAAACCCACTTGGTGGTTGTGCTGTCTATCTTACATTTTACTAGCTTGCCAAGAAGTAGGTTGTAGTCTAGTTTTTCAAATGCTTTACTGAAATCTAAATATACTATGTCCACAGCATTTCTCTGATCTACTAATTTGATCACTTTGTTGAAGAATGAAACAGAATTCGTTTGGCATGATCTGTTTATTATGAAACATGTTGGCTTTTTGTTATATCCTTGTCTGTTCTAGGTGTTCGCATTGATAACCATATTTTTCAGAGTTTCCCATGCTTCTTGAGTTGATTTGACCATTAAGACTTTCATCCGTGGGAACCTTCCCAGGTTCTCTCTGAGTTTGTTAAAATCAGCTCTTCTAAAGCCTAAAATATTGATTTGATTTTGTTGGGTTGGGTGGCCTGTAGTATATGCCTATGGCAATGTCATTCTTTTTTCCTTTTCTGTTGACCTAGAAGTGTTCTAGAAGCCTTTCATCCTTGTTCTGTGCATCTCTGTAAAGAAAGAAATGATCTCTAACATATAATGCAACTCCATATCCTCTTTTGTTAGGTCTGTTTTTTTGAATAGTTTGTATCCTTTCATCAGTATATTCCAGTCATGAGATTCATCCCACCAGTTTCAAGTTTCAGTATGTACCAGTATTTCAAGTCCACCCTGTTTTTCTTTATTTCTTCTGTTTCTCCCCTATATCCTTATATGAATGGTTATCTAGAGGATTTTGCTTGGAATTAGGTTATAAAGGTCATTGTTCCCCTCCTCACTCAATTTTAGTTTAAAGCACTTCTGATAAAATGAGCCAGTATTTTCCAAATATATTCTTTCCAGTTCTTGTCAGGGGCAATCCATCCCTTGCCAACAGCATTTCTTGTAAGTAATGCAAACCGTGGCCTCTGAAACTGAAGTTCTCTTGATGACACCAGTTTTAAGTTTTTAATCATTTCTGAAATCTTTTGTTCCCTCATTGGATGTTGGCCTTTTGTTGGAAGTATAGATGAAAGCACCACTTGTGCTCCTAATTCTTTAGCTTTCTTCCATAGCTTGTTATTGTTTGCAGATTCAGTGTTGTATTATGGATTCCCTGCATATAGGAGAAGAAATGCGTAGTAATCCATACGGTTGATTATTTTAGTAAGGTTCTCAGTTGTATCTTTGAGTTTTGCTCCAGAGAGACAACATAGCTGCCTAGATTGACTGTTCTGTCTGTAGATTATAGTTTCTGTTCCCCTAAGAATTTTCAAGAAAAAGTATCTCGTGAATTATTGGTTAAATGTCAGTATGGCATTATATCATTGCATCTCAAAGCAGATTAAAACAGCAATATTTTTAAAAACAACAATAATACTGATTAAGTATAATGCTTGATTCAATAGGGGTAGAAGTGGGAAGGATAAATAAAACAAACCAAGTTTCATACAGATTCAAGGATGTATGACCTTCCCAAAGGCTTTCAGAAGTATTCAAAGGTTGTGTGACTTTCATGGAGTGGCCATTGCACAGAGTGATCCAGAGCAAGATGACGATTCTGGCAGATTCTTCAACAGGTCAACTGAAGTCCTCGTAGACATATTTCCAGAATCACCTCCATTTCCTTCATGTTGTAGCCTGAATCCAGTTATAGGAAGACACTTGACTCATTTCATTGTAATCCTGATTTATGTCACTATGGCTTAGCATGCTGTGTGATCCCATCCCATGTGTTTAGTTTGCCATTAGTTGCACTGAACTGCTTCTTGTGTGAAAGCAGCCTCTGTCAACTTCAGCACACAGAACAGGACTCAATGTGATCTAAAATCCATGAAATTTTATTTTTTTCTGCCCCAAAACATAAAGAATGGGCCTCTAAGTCCATTGAAGTCACAAATCAGGACAGGCACTGTGAGGAAAACAAATTCTTAGAGGTGTGCAAAAGTGTTAGCAATTTCTGAATGTCTCTTTTCTTTCAGCTTCTTCCCTATTTAAGGAACACCCAGTTCAACAACAGTGCTGGAGATGAAGTCTCCTTCTCAGAAAATGGACTGGGGTCAGCTTGTTATGATCTTTTCAACTGGGTTCTCCTCCCCAATGAATCTTTTGTCCCTGTGAAAGTTGGCCAAATAGATCCCAGGGCTCCTGCAGGAAAGGATTTCACCATTAACTCCGATGCAATTGTCTGGGCAACAAAGGTAAAATAAATCCAGCAAAAGAGTCATTCTCTTCTGGGGATTCAGAACATCTCCCTTACTGGAGAGCAACTTACTGAATCAAAAATTAGGCAAACGTTTGATGAAAATGCTGTTTCGCATCTAACATATTTGAGGTCTGAATTGTGACAGATCAAAAAGAGTTGAGATCAGGAAGAAATTCTGCTTGACACCCAGGATGCAGTTAGAGCAATGTGGTTCCCATGGACCATCCCCCTTCAGTTGGACCTCCATCACTGTTACCTTCAGGAAAGCTATAGCTCAATTCACGACCAGTTCCAAACTCCAGAAACCATTGGTGGCACTGGCCTTACTCCCCCAGGAGCTTTTCCTGGTTTGTGCTACACTTGAGTTAACCATTGCTTTTGAAGATATTCTAAGGATGGAAAGAGAAAGATACAAAAGAATAAGGGAAGCATTGCTGAAGTCATCTACAGCGTTTCTCTTTTATCTTGCAGAAGGTGCCCTTTGCCAGGTGTGGCATGAAGAGGTGCCAGGCAGGAGAGAGGAGAAAAGTTCCAGAAGGCAACGAGGTCTGCTGCTATCAATGTGGTCCTTGTCCAGAAGGGACCATTTCTAATCAGACAGGTAGAGCACACTTTCAGTGTACATCTTCCAGGGTCAAGAAAACCATTCAGTAGAAACCAATATCATATTTTAGTCATTTTGGGTAGATTCACATTCTTCAACATATTCATGCTTCAGGAGAATATATTCAGAACATATTCAGGAGAAGCTCTGTTCATGGATCTAAAGTGGCTTATCTCCCCCCAGCAATCTTTCCTGCTCCTCAGCAATTAAATTCAGGGTAGTTTCAGGCACAATTCATGGGTTCCCTACTAGACTTTCTAGTCCTACTCTTATATCCAGGAAAACCAGATACCAAACTTTTCATGAAACAGTGGGATTGAGGTTGAAACTTTGATTTTCATTATTTAGGGTGTGTTTTTCTGTCAGCCCTATCAATCTCCCAAGACCTGTTGGAGAAGAGGGAGATACATCTAACTAAGTCTGCTTGTCCTTCCCTGCAAAAAGATTGCAAAATACAAAGTAGAGAACTTAATCCATAACCTACTACTTGATAAGATGGAAAAATGTGGGTTAGATAGCAATATCACCAGATATATTCATATCTTGCTGACCAACTGCACTCAACATGTAGTCCTCAATGGAACTGCATCTACATGGAGGGAAGTGTGCAGTGGGGTACCCCAAGGTGCTCTATTTTAGGCCCAGTACTCTTCAACAGCTTCATCAATGATTTGGATGATTGGATAGATGGGGAACTCATTAAATTTGCAGATGATATACCAAGCTAGCAGGAATAGCCAACACTCCGGAAGATAGGCTTAAGATACAGAAGGATCTTGACAGACTAGAACGTTGGGCGCTATCTAACAAAATGAAATTCAATGGTGAAAAAATTAAGGTTCTACATTTAGGCAAGGAAAACAAAATGCACGGGTACAATATATGTGGTACCTTGCTCAATAGTAGTAACTATGAGAGGGATCTTGGAGTCCTTAGTAGACAATCACTTAAATGTGAGCCAGCACTGTGCTGCAGCTGCCAAAAAACCAACACTGTTCTAGGTTGCATAAACAGTGGGATAGAATCAAGATCACTTTGCATTGCCTTGGTAAGGCCAAACTTGGAATACTGCATCCAGTTTTGGTTGCCATGATATAAAAACGATGTTGAGACTCTAGAAAGAGTGCAGAGATGAGCAACAAAGATGATTAGGGACTGTAGGCTAAAACATATGAAGAACGGTTGCAGGAAATGGGCATGTCTAGTTTAATGAAAAGAAGGATTAAGGGAGACATGATAGCAGTATTCCAATATCTCAGGGCTGCCCCAAAGAAGAGGGAGTCAAGCTATTCTCCAAAGCATCTGAGGGTAGGACAAGAAGCAATGGGTGGAAACTAACCAAGGAGAGAAGCAACTTAGAACTAAGGAGAAATTTCCTGACAGTTAGAACAATTAATCAGTGGAACAACCTGATTCCAAAAGTTGTGAACACTCCAACACTGAAGGTTTTAATAAGGGATTGGATAACCATTTTGTCTGAAGTCGTGTAGGGTTTCCTGCCTAAGCAGGGGGGGTCCAAGGTCCCTTCCAACTGCTATTCTATTCCATTACACTCCATTCTAAAGGCCAGGTTATCCTCCGGGGCTGAAAGCCCATTTAGGAAGCTGTACAGAGTGAGTCTCATTTCTTCAGGGGCAAATGATTTAGTTTGACTGCCATCTGAGACATGGTGCTCTACTCAGGAAACTCACTGTTTCCTTTTGCCCCAGGTGAAGAGGAAAGAACCCTCTGAAATCTCAGAATGCAGCGAAGTGAAGCAGCCCTGCCCTTCTACTCCTGTCGAAGAGGATGAGGAAGGTATGTTGCCTCACCTCCAGGTTGTTGTTTATACTCTTTAACCTTTTATAATCGGCAAGGGGATGAAATTTTATTTTTATTTCCTTACAAAGCACTGGTATCTTTTGCTTTAGCCAGGAAAGTTCTCATGATCTGAATAAAAACCGGGCTGTCCCTTCTCTCTGGTTTACAGTCTGAATAGATGTGATGCAGAACTGGATAAAAAAAGAAAAATGAAACCAAGATAGGTTTGGCCAGCTGTGGTGGAAATGGGCTGCCCAGGGAGGTTTAGAGAATGCCACCCTCTTAAGAATGCTAGTGTTGTTTTTTCCTCATTGGGCCATTGGTCTCGTCATGGGAGAGGCTGAGCCTATGTGGCTGCAGCAGGAAAGGGAAATGAAGTTCCTTGGTGTGTCCCCTTGCTTCTTTCTTCATTTCCCCTCTCTATTCCACTTTGCAGATAAAAAATCCTTACAGATTCCCAAGACCTCCAAGAGGGACGATGAAAGGATCAAAGGTCCAGGAAAGCGGCGAAAACTTTTCTGTCTGGACAGTGAAGGAGAGGAAGCATCTGAGGACTCCTCCTCGGAGAAGGTGAGAAGAAGCTAACACTGTTTGAGCTGCTCCTGCCAGCATTATGCTCCTGTACTCTGGATATTTTTTGGTACAGTTCCATGCACAATTGGTTCCCACCACAAATTAGCTTGGAGACGGTTTGAATGATGTGTATGAAGGCTTACCTTCATTCGCATTGTTACCCTTGTGTGCTTGGGTCAGATGACATGCTGATTCCCAGGATAACTTTTAACTCCTTTCTTGTCAGGCTTCTCCAAAAAAAGCCTCCCACAGGAAACGGTTCCCCTGCAGAATTCAGAATAATTTTGCAAGCCTTAAATGTCGTTGAGATAAATCCACTGCCGTATGATTTGGGAATTCTAGCCAGGCTTTGCTATGGATGCATTTTCGGGGAGGAGTAGATAATGGGTTTGTCATTGAGGAACTTTTTATCACCATCTTCCTAGGAGGAAGAGGAAGGGCGATGCGAAGATGAACAACGTGCCAGAGGACGCAACAGAAAGAGGGACCAATCTAAAGGTATTTTTCAGTGAATAATTCGTTGATGAGACTTCATTGGCTGGCATACATGGTACATGCCATTATTTACATCATCATGCTAATCGTAATAACAGTTTGTTGATACCTGTGGAGGTTAAAGTTGGGTTTAAATTGAAACTGTTTATCTTGTTCTGTTGTTGGGGTTGTTTTTGTTTGTTTTTTGGCTTATTGAATGCTGTCTGGAGAGCTGCAGTGGGTAGCCAGGTAAATTCTTTATAAACAAACCATTTCAAATTCTTGGAAATGTGTTTAATACAGCTTTTAATGAATTCATTTCTTCCAAATGTGCTCTCACCACCTCCACCACTCCAAGATTATCATTTTCAGAGCATTTATCTGTCCTGTAGGTGAGCAGGACATCAGCATTTGGCAGTGTTACTAATATAAATATATCCATGTACTACTTACTGCTTAAACTGATTAAAACCCCAAACTAAACTCGGTGTAAAGTATTCAGTGTGGGCCTTATTTATTTTCCTATAAGTGCAAAAAAGAAAATACTTGGCAGGTATTTTTCAGAAGGAAGGACAACGAATTATGTAAGTGTCTAAAATCTGGCCTTCCTGTTTCTTCAGTTTTCTCATATTGAAATGTATTGTTTTCATTTGAAACAACAACAGTAATGATAATGGAATCCTGAGAAAGCTAAATTCTGGACCCGTCATCATGCAACATGTGGAAAACGTTGAGATTATATTATTCGTTCTTTATCCTTGGCACAGATCGTGATAGCGATGGTTCGTCCAAGTATTCCCCTTACGAAGAGTCTGACGATGACAGTGACAGCACCTCTGATTCCGAAAGCAGCTCTTCTTCCTCATCTTCCCTGTCATCTTCATCATCATCTGATGAGGATGAGGTTGAGAGCATGGAGGAAATAGATGATTCTGCCACAGATATCCGTCCATTGGAGCCATTGGGGCTCACGGAAGAGAGAATATGGCCAGCAACAGACATTGAGATGGGCAAGAAGAAGTCAGAAGCAGATCTGCTTCAAGGTGAGATGCTAAGCTCTGGGTTTCCCTAGGAAAAGCCTACTGGCCCTTCCAGAATGAAGGTTGAGAAATGGGGAGGACAGCAGCTGCATTTTACCACTATTCCTGTGCTTTGAAGCTAGGAGTAATCTGCCCTGACTAATTCAAAAACAACCTCAGGGCTTTGTACATATGTATGCTGTCCCTAGATGACTTAATTCTACATTACGGTTTTTTGGTGCCACTTTTCTGCCGATAACACTCAGTTCTATCTTTCTGTACCAGACATTTCCCAAGTGTTTTTCTGATACTGCCTCGGAACTGATATGTCCAAGATTAACCCATTTTAACTGGCCTCTTTGTATGAGTTTTCAGTGCCCATTGACAATGACATAATCTACCTTATTGATCAGAGATAAAACCTTAATGTTCTCTTTGACATCTGTCTTTACATCTTCAGTTTGTCACCAAATCATGTGGCATCTTTTTTCTTTTTTTTTACACTCCTACATAAATTCTCCTGTCTCTCTTTCACTTCACCATCACTATTGTTGCACCTGGAGCCCTCACAGCCTAAGGTTCTTTCGAAGGCTTTAATAGAAGCTGGCCACCCTGAATGATAGATTACAAATCAACCTAATTAATGATAAATTACCATGAGTAGAAATAGGGAGAAGGGTTTATTTTGTTTGAACATGATGATATTAAGGGAAATGCAAAGCATTCCAAATGAAAGGGGGAATGTTACACACAGGTAGTCCTCGACTTAGTTTGTTTAGTGACCTAAATTACAATGGCACTGAAAAATGGCTTAAGACCGTTTTTCACACTTACGACTTTGTAACATCCCATGGTCATGTGATCAAAATTTGGGCAGCTGACTCATATTTATGACCGTTGCAGTGTCTTGGGGTCATGTGATCACCTTTTGCGGCCTTCTGACAAGCAAACTCAATGGGGATGCCTGATTTACTTAACAACAGTGCTACTAATTTAAGAATTGCAGTGATTCACTTAACAATTGTGGCAAAAGTCGTAAACTGGGTCAAAATTCATTCGACAAATGTCTTGCTTAGCAACATAAATTTTGGGTTCAGTTGTGGTCATATGTCGAGGACTATCTGCATTTGAAACACCAAATGGTCATGATCAGAATGGCTGATTTCTTTGTGCAAACTAGCTGCTTTGACTATGAAACAAGTTATTTTAACCATGAGGCTAGAGGTTCGTTCTCTGAGCTTGTGGATTGATTTCCGAACATTTCATTACCAGGCTAGGTAACATCTTAAGCGGAGTTTGGGGGATGTCAATGTCCCCTATTTCCCTGTTTTAACCTTGTTAGAAGCGTTTGATCTCAAAACAGGTTAGAATTGCTGGAATGTTGTACACACCCATCATGGTATTGATATGATTTTGCATTAAAGCCCTCCCAGGAGAAGCTATGATTGCTTTGATTGCCAAAACAGGGATTACAGTAGGTCATTACAATCTAAAAATCATATTTAAGGAGAAAAAATCTTGGTCTTTTGGATTATCTTGGATAATTTGGAACTGGTCATTGAGTCTCGGGTTTCTCTGGAGGGTCCATTTGGTTGTTTCCTTGACTGCCTGTGGTATTCTGCAACACTAATGGAATGTGGGAATGACCTTGGGGAAAGGGGGGAAGAGATGCTGCCTAGGAAACAATCAGACAAGAGAGGGAGGAGCCCCCAGTGGCTTAATGGTCAGAGAAGAAACTTAGAAAAGATCCTCTCTAATAAACCAAGCAGTTAAAAGTGGCATCAGGAAGTTTTCTACGTTCAGACTTGCAAAATTCTCTTAATGTAGCCTTTCAATAAGGTAGATTTAGCTCACCTAGTTGTGTTGTCTTGTCTAGTTTACCCGGGAGGGCTGACAGACACCAATTCAAAAGCATCAAGATTCTTCCTGTCCTGCTTCTTTAATGCTCAGCTACAAATGTTAGCAATCTAATTTTAAAATCTCCATTTAAATAAATAGACCAAATCAAGAATCGATAAAGACTTTTTTTGTCCCTTCATTGCTGAAAATAAGAAAGCTTTTTATATCTTTATACCTAGCCCTGAAAGAACTCCTTAAATAGCTAACATAAAATTTATTCCCTCATATAGGCCATGTTGTTGAGAAGCATGCTCCTCAGAATGATACTTTGCTAGTCCCAGCAATAGAGGAGAAAGGTGTCTGGACAGCCCCAGAAGAGCGAACACGACAAGAAGAACGACCTTCCTCGCCCATTCCACTTCTGCCACCACCCAAGAAACGCCGGAAAACAGTGTCCTTCTCAGTTCCTGGTAAGGATGAAGGGACCTTGGACAAGCCACTGGAATCGGCACCTTTGGGTCTCCTAGCCTCACCACCCCCACCTCCTCCGCCTGTCCCCACAGAGGACACACAATCTCCATTAGTTCCTGTGGAACCCATGCTACCACCCAAAGTGTCCTTAACCTCAGATGCCCCGGTTCCAGTTACCTGCCCCTTGCCTCCCACAGCCTCCCCAGTAAAGCTAGTGGCTCCTCCCAGCCGTAGGCGGGAGCCACCAAAAGCCAGTCAAAGGACAATCAGCAACCTGCCAGCAGACCACGCTTCTCTTGTGAAATGTTGGTCAGAGGATATGCCAACTGGTCGGTCCCGAAACCGTTCTCGCTCCCGAAGCTCAGAACATTTGAGGGTACCACAACCCCCAGAGGAAGATAGACTGCACATGCGTGAGCAGATGGGGGCTTCCTCATTACTGGAGCTGGCCAATCAGCCTGACTTGGCCGTATTGGCAGATGTGGCTCTCAAGATGCCCGCCGTTGCAGGCAAAGAAGATTTGGAGGAGATTTCGGATGAATCTCAGGAGCCGAAGTGTCTGCTTCTGCTGCCCATGTTATCCCTTGAAGTCAGCAGCATCTTCATGGAGCATAACTATGCCATGGCAGTGCGTGCAGCACCAGTAACTGTCTCCCAGAAACACGATGAGGCAACACTGCTTGGTTCTGCTGACCTGTTGCAGAGGGATGTATATAATGAGCACATTGGTGAGGTTCTGGAGGCTCCTGAGGAGATTGTGGCAGATGCCAGTGAAGTCAGAACTGAATCTGAAGTGGGCAATCTTGTTGCACTGGCACCTCCACCTCCCCAACCTCTCGAAAAACCTAAGGCACCTGCTGTCCCAGACCAGCAGCAGCCACAGACGAAGAAGCCTCCACATGGCCTAAAGGAGGAGGCCATAAAAGATCCAGGAGCATTACCTTTTGACCCAGAGAGTCTGTTCCCTTCTGAGAGTGAGGAGGAGGAGGAAGAGGATGACGAGAGCCTTGACAGCAGTGACGAAGGGGAGATTCGTAGGAGATCTCTGCGTTCTCATTCACATAAGCACATCCCTACCCAGCCCCCACTTCCGTCACCAGTCTTTGAGCCACGCAGTGAATTTGAACAGATGACAATCTTGTATGACATCTGGAATTCAGGACTAGATTTGGAAGACATGAAATACTTGAGGCTGATGTACGAGCGCTTGCTGCATGAGGACAATAGCACAGACTGGCTGAATGACACCCATTGGGTCCAGCACACCAATATCCTTCCTGAAATATGTGTTAGATTTGTGGGTAGGCTGTGGCTCTCCTGAACTTGTATTGAAAGGGTAGCAAACCTGCAGCTTTTCAGGTGCCTCTGTGCTACAGTTTTCAGTGTTGTTCTTCACAGGCCAGGCTGGGAATTGTAGTTCAGCATCTGGACAGCTTCTCTATCCCACTTTAGCACTCTTTTATCATACCATCAGCAGAGATTTCTGGGTATTATATTTTGTTGAGTTCTTCTGGGATTCCTCTGTTGCACATTCTAGTCCTCTTCCCTCCTTTCCTTCAAAGATCTGCAATTCTCTAGGTAGAAGGAATGGCTGTTAACCAAGATGGAATCTGTAGTGTCAATACATCTAGGGCTTTCCATCCTCCCTACCATATTATCTATTTTATTTAAAGGAAGTGGGAAAAGAGTTAATTTCAGAATCCCATTATTAGACTTCATTGGGCAAACTTCATGGAATTCTATCAAATGTGAAGTATGCAGCATAAAGAATTTTATTTTCCAAAACAACAGAACTTTTGGTGTACAAGACTGTATTTTAAGTGCAATGATACTATCTCCTCCAGAGCTGCTATTCAGTCTCCTCTCAAAGGTGCGTTTTCAAAAGGAAACTGGACTGTTCTTTCTTTGAGGAGGAAGAAGACGTTTCATTTCTTATCCAAGAAGCTTCCATCGGTTTTGGCAGGATGGTGGGTGCGATGGAAGGAATCCCTCCTTCTATCGCCCTCACCATCCTACAAAAAACAATGAAGCTTCTGGGATGAGAAGTGAAATTTCTTCCTCAAAGGAAAAACAACAACAGTCCAGTTGCCTTTGAAAAAGCACCCTTTTATTTATTTATTTATTTATTTATTAAATTTTTATACCGCCCTTCTCTCAAGAGACTCAGGGCGGTGTACAGC
>JANHFT010007605.1:6944-16958 GCA_032467955.1 Pseudoxenodon macrops
GTATTTTTCGGACTATAAGACGCACCGGTGTATAAGACGCACCAAGATTTCAAAGAGGTAAGTAAGAAAGAAAAAAAAGGTTTTTGTCCTCCAAGGCCCCAGAAGCACTCTGCAGGCCTCCCAAACCCTCTGGGCACCCTGCTTTTTGCAAAAACGGGCCTGCTTTATATACGCAGAAGGTTTGGGAGACCTGCAGACTGCTTGTGGGGGCTGGGGGAAAACAAAAATGCCCCTGTTTTTGCAAAAAACAGCCAGTTTTTCGCCAGTTTTTCATAAAAACAGGGGCGTTTTTGCCTTTCCCTAGCCCTCATAAGCAGTCTGCAGGTCTCCCAAGCCCTCTGCATACCCCGTTTTTTACCCATTTTTGCGGAAAACGGGGTGCGCAGAGGGTTTGGGAATCCTGCAGAGTGCTTCTGTGGGCTGGGGGAAGGCAAAAATGTTTTAACCTTCCCCCAGCCCACAGAAACACTCTGCAAGCCTCCCAAAACCCTCTGTGCACTTTGTTTTTGCAGAAAACAGGCCCATGTTTTGCAAAAAATGGGATGCGGGGGCGGGGCTTCAGGAAAAATGGCTGTATTCGGCGTATAAGACGCACCAACATTTCCACCCTCTGTTGGGCGTTTTATACTCCGAAAAATACGGTAGTTAGCACATTGATACCAACATTGGTTAGTACATTTATGTTTTTCATATTGTATTTGATTTTAACCAATATAGTTACAAAGTTAAATTTTTTAACTTTAGTATTTTAAAAGTAAAATACTAAAATAAGCAATATCAAAAATAGCAAGAATAATTTCATAACATATACATACAACTTAAGTGACAAATATGCACTGTGCCTTTACAAATTGCTAGATAAACACAGATATTTATAATTTTACTTTATCATGATTCAGCCTAGTATTCAACATGAAACTTGTTCTTCATTTCTCTCCTTTCATAGAAAAGTAAGAGTCAAGTTTTCCCACTGTAATGACAGCAATGTTGTCATTTACCGTAATTATTAAAGGTTGCTGTCTAAAATATAGTCCCATTAAACAATTCAGTTTTATTTCTAATAAATGTGATAAAGATTATACTGACATTTCTTTAAAAGCAAATATAAATGAGGCTTTCTAAAGCATCATAAATGTCAGTGTTTTCAACATCTTTTTTTAATTGATTGATTGAAGGTTTTTGGATTTTTTTTCCTCACCCCCTTTCTCCAGGAAATAAAAGTAATATATATACTATACAGCCTCTCCTTTCATTTTTTTTATAACAGCCTTATGATGAAATAAACTAGGTGGAGATACAGTTACCAATCCTAAACCTAGTAAGCTTCTGTGAAGAGGAAGCATTGAAAAGATTGCTCTGCTTTACCTTGGCTCAATAATACTGCTTAAAATGAAGACTTGATAAATAGATAAGCATATCTTCCATTGGAATCAAGACTAGGTTTATTGGAAAATAACTAGTACTCCTTTCATGATCAGTCTAGGATATAAGGGGCTAAAATTGCACAGACTATCTAACATTGAATGATTTCTTAGAAAGAAGGGATGGCAGCAGCATTTCTCCTTTGTTCTGCAAGACTAAAAATCTACTTTGAATAGTAGAACGATCATGAAATAATGTCTGAGAAAGACTGTAAAAGGAATTGATAGAAATAACTATTCCTAGTTCTTCCCTCAGCAAGATTTCCTATTGGTCTCTACTTTCTTTACCAGTGGAAGGAATCCTATTCATTGAGATGCATCCCTGAAGAAATAAGAATAAGAAATAATAATAATAATAATAATAATAATAATTTCATATTATATTTATTATTTTATTATAATAATATAACAACAAGAACAGCAAACAATACAAAAGTAATAGCAGCAAAAAAAATTGAAAATATTCTGACTTTCTTAAACTATTGAGTGTAGACATGACTGATTGTTTTCTGTTCCTTGTATAGTGTTTTAGATACTTATACATGATGTCTGGTTATTTTCATATATATGGAGTGTTTGCTTAGTTATAAGAATTCCATGGTACATTCATTTATTTTATTTATTTTAATAGGCTTATATGCCGCTACAATTGTCAACTGATTCCAAGCGGCTTACATTCCCACCATGCATAAACAAGGTTAAGATAACAAAAGTAATCTACAATTAAAAATATAGATAATAACATATTCCTATGCCAAGGAATCATAACCTCATGTACACGTATACATTGTGGCAAATAAAGAACAGAAGGCTACATAGAATGTCTGTTTGCTTTGGTAGACAAAAAAGGGAGTGAAGAGGAAAGCAGACACTACAACTCCTACTACAATAGACCCAGTTCATGAATCATCATCATTGCCAGCTGAACCCAAGTCTGTCAAGACAGGTCCACGAAGGGAAAGCCGACCTGTGAAACCTCCAAAGAAGGATGTTCCAGATTCTCAGCAACATGTAGTAGAAAAAAGTAACAGTAGCAAAGTGTCAGAGCAATTAAAATATTGTGGTGGCATCATAAAGGAGATGTTTGCTAAGAAACATGCTGCATATGCATGGCCCTTCTACAAACCTGTGGATGTGGACGCTCTTGGACTCCATGATTATCGTGATATCATTAAGCATCCCATGGACCTGACTACAATTAAAGTAAGTGTGGGTGTCTTTTTTTTCAACTCATGTAATAAATACATACGGTATGTTAAAAATGCTACCTATAGTTGTCCCAAAGGTCCTTTTTTCAAAAGGCAATTAGACTTTCTTGGTTTTTTTCCTTTGAAAATGTTTCATTTCTCATCCAAGAAGCTTTTTCACTTCATTTGAGGAAGCTTCTTCAGTACATTGAAGAAATGTTTTTAAAGAAAAAAAATCAAGAAAGTCCAGTTTCCTTTTGGAAAATGCATCTTTGGGTCTACTCTGTTATAGTACCAAATAGAGCAAGTCTACACAACATATCCATGAATCTCTTATACCCTGACAAGTAGCCTCTTTGAGGCCCACCAGTGTCTTTAAAATCTCATATATCCACTTCTGCCAAAGTTTGCCACTGCCAGGAAGGAACCATCACCACTGTTGTGGCCCTGAAGTTGTATGGTTGAGAGCCTCCGGACCTCATTGACACTGTCAGCTCCATCACTGTTGTGAAGCTGCTAGCTGCCAAACAGCTGATCTGTGTGCCAGCTAGTCTGTGTGACAATCATCAATACAGCCCTTTCCCCACTCTGAATTGTGCAAGCCTCACATAGAGTATCAAAATCTATGGTGATGCTTATCCTGTCTTCTCTGTGTCTTTGCCTTATATTATAGGATGGCTTCTGTTGTAGTTCTAATTCAATTCGATTTGATTTAATTTACACTGGGAGGCAAACATTTGTAGAGGCTAATATAAAACAAAAACCCTTTTAGGCAGATTTAAAACATTTAAAATCTAGCATACACATTTGGTAATATATTTAGAGTATTTTATTCTTTTGCAGAAGTAGTAACAGTCATTTTCTCACAGGAATTCTCTTCTATCCTTACAGCGATGCTTCCCAAATCTGAGTAAATTACACCAAATTGTGGAAACATCTTTGGATAATGACACACAAGCCCATTATCCAATTACAACAGGACATTTAAATTGACTTGATTTTATCTAGCTGACTATAAATGACTTTCTGATAAGTGCTTTTGGGTGATAAAGGAAAAAGTTTGTCTTATTATCTTCCTATAGCACTCCCATTAAAATGCATTGGCCATAATGTCTATATAATCTGAACAGAGGAAACTACTTTTGTAGTCATTATTTTTCATCAAAGACACTTTAGGATTATTTAGTAAATAATTGATCATATTGTACCTAAGGTTTTGAGACAATAGTGGTAAATCAGGGTTTAAGGGTTTAACTGTAAGAAAGCAGTTGCACAGATTATAACTTGTTTTGTATTAGAATTATTGTTATAGCAATATTTCTCCTCTCAAACAGTTACAAGATTTGTTTTTGGTGTAGCGCGAGAGGAATGTATTTGGGAAATATTGCTGTTGGTTGAGAATTTATGAACAAGTCCTATATTAATGAAAGCTGCCTGTACAGTGAATTGCTTTGTGCTGGTAACTCCCCTAAGTCAAGCTTGTGGGCTTGGTGATCATATAATTTTATTTCTCCTGAATGAATGTCATATGTACTTTACATATCCTTGCTGTAGACAATTTTTTTTTGACAACAAGTAGTTAAAATGAAACCTACTTTTTATCCCAGTCCATTTCCTGTTTAGAAGTTTCTTTATTGCTAGAAAGAACTAACCCACTTTTGCATTGAGCCATAAAATATTGCTTCACATGACATTAAGTATCAATATCATTTCCCTATTTTGATCTAGATTTATGGGAGAACTACACTATTTGGATTTATTCACTAAGCCTACTTAAGGGGGGGGGGAGGCATGCCATAGCACGATATTTAAATCTACCTTGATTTGTCTTCTAAAGTTGTCATTTTATAGTCACTGATGTTGAGTAGGTTTCCTATATTCTCTGCTGTATTCATTCTGGAGTATGCATTATAATTCCATGGTTTATTGTAGTAGAACTTGAGAAAAAAAATAAGAGAAACAAAATGTCTGACTAAAAAAGGGCCCATTTTATATTAGTTTATTGTTCACATTCTGTTCTTACGAAATAAAGCAATTTGAAAAGCGGAACTAATTTCCATATTTTTACTATTCTACCAGGGTAGATACTTCTGTTTCTTTGTAATCTTATGGAATATACAAACTAAAATAGAAAACCAATAGTATCAACAAATGAGATAACCTGTCATTTGTTAACTATCATTTGGGTTGAAAATAATTTTATTTTTATATACATTCAGAAAACATGCAGAGTATTTCTATAGAGAATTGATCATCTTATCTCTGAAATGCCAACATATTTTGCTTTATTTATAGGAAATAATACCCATGGTATTTTAAAATGATTTAAAATTTATTTATGATTAAATTCTTTGTTTAATCTTCAGTCCAAATTGGAGAACCGGGATTATAGAGATGCTCAGGAATTTTCAGCTGATGTCCGATTGATGTTTTCCAATTGTTACAAATATAACCCTCCAGATCATGAGGTAGTGGCCATGGCACGGAAACTACAGGTAACTAAAAATTCATTTAAAACCATGTTCTACTTTAAATGCCTAAATGTTTAATATTTAATAAGTCATTGAGTAATTTTCAGAATAACTTTAAAATATTTATATCTTTGGGAATTGCAATTCATTTGTTACTCAATCTTTAAAATATGTATTCCAAATGTCAGGGGGTAAAGGCTTTTGTACTTTACTTTGATGTTTACTGATTCCCTCCCTCAAACACTTATGAAATGTAGGAGCAAAGCAGTCATATACTTTGGCCTAATTTTTTAATAGGAATAATCATGAAAAAATTATTAAACTTTTGTCAGCATTAGTAAGCATTTTTAATATCCAAACAACACTTCTGGAATCCTTGAAATCCCACCCTCAATGATGTTATTATGTTGCTGATCATACTTCTTGCATTCTCCAGTGACCAAATGACCAAATCACCTATCTTTATATATAATGGGACCTCAAGATTAAGCCGATTTTGATCAGAAAGTGTCTAGGTCAGTGATGGCTAATCTTTTTGCCATCGCATGCCAAAAGCGTGGGGAGTGTGGGGGCGTCGCGCGCATGTGTGCCCACAACCATAAAGCAATGCCCCCCCCCCCAGGCATAGTGCGCACACACCCGCACTGCCTGCGCACATGCCTCACAGAAGCCTCCAGACTTCTGGTAGGCCCGTTGGGCCGTTTTTCGTCCTCCCCAGGCTTTAGGAAGCTTTCCTAAAGCCTGGGGAGAGCAAAAATAGCCCTCCCCCCCCTCTGGAAGGGCAAAAATCACACATAGGGCAACACCTCACGTGCCTTCAGATATGGCTCCGCGTGCCACCTGTGGCATGTATGCCATAGGTTCGCCATCACAGGTTGATAAACTGCAAGAAAGCGGGTGTTCAGGATAGGAACACATCAGAGCATTTTTCTGAATTAATTCTGAGTTTGAAGATACCAATATTTTGGTGCGTGCCACAAGAAAACGTCTTCATTATTCTTCAGAATAATGCTGAGATATATTTTTTACAAGCATAGCATTCATATGCCCACTGTATTTTGCCAGGATGTCTTTGAAATGCGGTTTGCTAAAATGCCAGATGAACCTGAAGAACCTGTGATTCCAGCTTCCTCTCCAGTAGTAGTGCAGCCACAACCCAAAGTGCCCCCACCATCATCCAGTGACAGCAGCAGTGATAGTTCTTCTGATAGTGACAGTTCATCAGATGATTCTGAAGAAGAACGAGCTCAGCGGCTAGCAGAGCTCCAGGAACAGGTAAAACGTTTGTGTATCCTGCTTTTGACTCTTGACTGTATCCTCTTTTCTCCAGTTACTTGTTTAATTCTAGTTTTTGGATGGGGATCAGATTTTGCTTGGTTTCCTCTATAACCACTACACATGTACAGTTCTAGCCCAGTGGCTCCCAACCTTTTGGACACGAGGGACGGTGCCATGGAGAAAGATTTTTCCATTGACCCGGGGAGAGGGACATGGTTTTGTGTGCTGCCAGCATCCGCTTGTTTGTGCGGCCCAGTTTCTGGCATGGTGTGGACTGGTGGCAGTCCATGGACTGGGGGTTGGCGACCCCTGTTCTAGCCCATAACTTCCAGTTTTTAATGTACATACATGAATAATAAGCCAACAAAAGAAAACTAGCCACTGTAGCTTACTGTTTCATACATCTAGTTATGAGCTTCTTTCCTTAGTTTTTCTTTACAAAGCTTCCTGTTGCGGAATATACTGCAGAAATCCTCAAACTGGCAGGAAAGAGTGCATCAAGCATTTTGGCTTTGCAACTTTATTCCTGGCCATCTTCTCATTGCTAAAGTTGAGAATGTGATAGGGATTGTTGTGCAACTGATAAAACAATTCCAGATTGCCTGTGAATCTCTCAATCACAAGAGGAGTTGGTTGGGCCTGTGGCTGAGTCTTTTTTTATCTGTCCTGTCTTGATTGGGTCAGGAAAGAGATTCCAAGACAGAAGCTCACCAGATGGTATTAAGACTAGCAGATGCTTCTTTATTGTCTATGCTGGGGATATAGTAGCCACTAGGCTCTCCTTTCAACATTCAGAATGTTAAGGAAAACTCAGTGTCATAACCCACGCAGTACTACAGAAAAAGGTAAAGATGCCCTTAAGCCAAGCTGAAGTCACTGGTGATAATACGATCTATATTTTGTTTTCTTGGCAGGAATACAATTTCTGCCTTCCAATCTATCCTAGAAGCTTGACTCTGTTGCTTCCTGTCTCAGGAAAGGCCAGCAAATTACTGCCATTTGATCATTAAGCAGCATTATTGACAGCTGTTTGAATATATTCCTGCTCATGAGTGCTGTTTTACACTTTTTCTTCTTTCTTTCACATGTCTGCACATGCGCTCTTGCGCGTGCGCACACACATGGAGGTAGGCATTCTTTGAAAATGATTTGGAAAAAGGACCTTTGGTCTTACATGAGCACAACACCTGTTTGCATTTAAAGCAGCCCATTTTTTCAGGTTTTTGACTGCAAAAAATGGCACTGCTTTAAAGTATGGACATATTAAAATTTGTGTAACACTTAAAGCTGTGGGAATTTTTTAGGCTTGCATAGAGAACTGGAAACACTTGCTGCTTGATGTGGGTCCAAAGCAATTGCAAATCATTTTTGAAGCATACACAGCACTAAGGAACATATAGCTCAGGTGTTTGGGGTAAAAACAATTAGTTGCACACCAAAGTGAGTATGGGGTCATCACATCATAGGATGGGGTAAAACAAATATTTTTTAAAAAGAAAATTGTATTGATCTGTGTGTCTGCTCCTTAGCTTAAAGCAGTGCATGAACAGTTGGCTGCCCTGTCACAGCCACAACAGAATAAACCAAAGAAAAAAGAGAAAGACAAGAAAGAAAAGAAAAAAGAGAAGCACAAAAAGAAAGAAGAAGTAGAAGAAAATAAAAAAAATAAAGCCAAGGATCCACCAACTAAGAAGGTTAAGAAGAATAATGGCAATAGCAATAGCTCAAGGTCAGTTCCCTCTTTATATCCATGTATATGCCAATCTGTAAGGTGGTTTTAAAAAAAAAGTTTTATCTGTAGTATGAGGCTGTTTTTAGAAGTATAGAAGAACATCTATATTTTATCTATCTAAATTCCTGGTAGAAGTTACATAATTTTAAACAAAGTGTGCAAAGATTTTCAGGTTTAAAACACTTACAAACCAGTTATTCTTAGCAAATGTTTCAGGCTTGGATCACTCCTGGAATATTGGTATCTTTGGTAAAGTCAGGACTGTTATTAAAACCTAAGAGTTTTGAATATAGAACATTGCAGGTTTGAACGTTTTGCACACCACTGTTTCTAACCATATAATAAGAGTAATTATTATATGGTTAGAAACAGTGCAATTTAAATCAGGATGCTGCCATGCATTTGACCTTAAGTTTCCAAAATTATATACTATGTGCTTTCTTGGTTTTTGGCTAACTGAGGTACAGTTTTGGCTTTAGCAAATGTGTTCTCTAATATTAAAGGCCTAATTCTACGGTAGAACTTCAAGAAGAGTTCTCCGTGGAATTGAATATTCCTTGATTATACTATTGAAATGTTGAAAACTGGTAAATTATTTTAATTTCTTAAGGCTTAGAATATAGTTTTAAAATAACCATTCTTTGTTTGTGAATAATGGGACTTCCTTTAAAGCTGTCTGGGTAGTGCCTATTGCCTCACTTCAGGTAGAAATTCTGTTTCTGCTTTTTGAGAGGTAGTTTAGGCTTCTATCCCTAAGTCAATTCAGTGTACTACGATAGTGAAAGGCATCCCAAAGAGGCATAAACAGGACAACGTTTTAAAGAAACTGTTACAGCAGCTTCATCTTTGCAAGGGTCATTCATTCATTCAAATTGATTCTGGCTATACCCAGTTCTTCTGCTCTCAAGAGACTCCAATTTCAAGCAGTCCTTTAATCATTCTAGAACATTTCCCCCCAAATTTCCTGTATGCCTCAGAACCTGTTAGTTTTAAAAAAACACCTGGGATCACCCCAATCAAGAAACAAAATTACAGTCATAGGAAGCTTTTCTCACTACAATATTGTTGTCTTACAATGCACAGTCCATTCTTCAAAACATTCTCAGAATAAAGATTGTATATTGCATATCTTTGGGAATTACAGTCTCACTGTTAGTTTTACCTCAGCAACACCAGTTTGTAAAAGTTGTAGTTTGGAAGGTTTAGCCATGATAAAGAGGTTCAGGGGACAAATCTTATTAGATGTCATTATTCTTCTGCCTGTTTAAGAAATGGAAATACATGCAGGAAAATTCCTGTTGTTCCTTTATCCAGCCATCCACCTCCTAATTCATTGCTTAGAACATCACAACACAAAATGCTTCTGTGATTATATTATTGGATAAATATGATAGCACTTCCCTTGAGAATAATTTTGATCCTACTGGGAATACATTTCTAGTGATGAAACAGTTGGATCATGTTTTTCAGGCTGAAGTATTTCTATTATTTTAGCCTTAATAATGTATCCGAAATGCAGGGTATTGCATAAGAAATAGGTATTCAGTTTTAATTCAGGAAGCTTTATTCACTTTTTGTGCTTCTTGAAAATGGAACTCATATTAAAGATTTGACATTTAAAGGTGCTGTAGCATCTCACCAAAGCTGTGTAGATAAAACCAGTATTTTTAAATTGTATGTCTGTTAAATAGATATGGTTGCCAGAGTTTTTAAAAAGGAAATTGTAGGAGATGACCAGGATGAGCTTGAGGACAGGGTCAAATGAATAACAGAATAACAGAGTTGGAAGGGACCTTGGAGGTTTTCTAGTCCAACCCCCTGCTTTAGAAGGAGACCCTATACCAGGAATTGGCAACCTTTAACACTCAAAGAGCCACTTGGGCCCATTTCCTACAGAAAACAAAACAGTCGGAGCCACAAAACCT
>JANHFT010007605.1:19638-32935 GCA_032467955.1 Pseudoxenodon macrops
TCCTTCTCCCCCTCTTCTTCTACTTCTTTTTCTCCTCCTCCTCTTCTTCTTCTCCTCTTCCTCCTCCTCCTCCTCTTCCTCTTCTTCTTGTATCTTCTGTATCTTCTCCATGTCCTTCCCTGGTTGATTCTCCCTCCCTCGTTTTTCTCCCGCTCTCCAGAATCCTTGGCGCAGGGCTCGGCCGCTCTCTCTGAGACAGGAAGGTGTCCCCAAGTCTCAGGAAGGGGAGAGAAAAAATAAAACACTCTGTGCTGAACCCAGAAAGAGCGTCTCGGTGGGGCCGAGGCTGGCTGAGATCCAGTCCTGACATCACCTGGGAACTGGATCCCGAAACGCAGCTGTCCTCCTCTTTGTCTTCCCTTCTTCTTCTTTTTTTCTTTTTTTTTTAAACGTTCCAGGGATGTTTTCATCATTCTTTTTATAGCATTTTCTCCTCCCAAATATTTCAGGCTCTTGAAATGTTTAACCCCCCCCCCCCCCATAGTAACCTATATCTGAAAGTTTGGGGGCCCTCTAGATTGGGGAACAAGTAAAAAGAAGATCTGTTGGGGTAGGGGGAGATAAGCAAGATGAAGTCCCACTGTATGAACAGATACCCGTACATCTGATATTTAATAGGAATATTTCATGGCACAAGAATAGATTCTGGATTATTGTATGATCCAATGACAATGCTATTACCTTGTTGCAGCAGAGAAAGTGGATGTAATTGCTGGTTCCTCTAAAATGAAGGGATTCTCCTCTTCAGAGTCTGAGAGCACCAGTGAGTCCAGCTCCTCCGACAGTGAAGATTCAGAAACAGGTTAGATGCAGATTATTTAAAGACTCAGTCCCATACCTGTTTCCTGTATAAATAAATGTATTTTTAGTACTGGCTTGGTCTTTTAATTTTGGTATTTGTATTTAAAGTAATATGTATGTATCTGTATGTGGAATCTTCCAGTTTGGATCAAATAATATGTTCAACAAGTGCCATATAATTGATATGAACTTACATTATACATTGTAATTAATTTAACCTGACAGAACCTTTTTTATAATTTATGCCAATACAGTTTTCTATGTAATGAATTAAATTCACAAACTAAGAAACAATTATTTATCACCTAAAATAACACTTTTTGTACAGAACATAAAACTAGTTTTAAAGAAAAAACAAATAGATATAAGCCTGTGTATGTGTGTGTATGTATGTACAAATAATGACATAGAGAAAATAAGATTTTTCAGGAAAATAGGTGAAGGAGGGCAATATTTGTATTGCAGACAGAATCTTTATATTAACTTATATTAACTATGAGAGGTTTTATAAGTTTCACATAATTCAAAATACAAAACATTGTTTGTAAAATAATATTAGGGTTATACTTGTACAGTATGTATAATTTTTTTAATTGAAAGTTTGATATTTGCATAATCCAAAACATACAGGGTTATTTAATCCTCTCGGAGGCAACAGTTTTTACAATTTAATGAACAAATATTTAAAATACATAAAATTTTGTACACAGTTACTTTTGTAGATATTTGACATTTACAACTTTTTTAAGTATTGGCCAGTTCAAAGAATAGTTGAGATTTTATCCCTTAAGCTACTATTCCAAATGTGATTGTGCCTTCAAGTCCATTTTTGACTCTTGGTGACTATCTACACAAATCTCTGCAGTTCTCTTGGCAATGTTCAGAAGTGGCTTGCCATTGCTTCTTTCTAGTGCTGAGGGAGAGTGACTGACCCCAAGGTCATGCCTAAGGTGGGACTAGAACTCAAAAGACTCCCAGTTTCTAGCCTGGTGCCTTAAACATTATACCAAAGTAGTTTTCTGAATAGACATATTTAATTGAGTCTAAATTTTTAAAATGGAAGCCTTCTTAAGCATCCTTCCCCTCTTTACCTGTTTTTCATTGCCTGAACCTTCTCCAGAAGGTTGAGGAATTGGCTGCTTTCCAGAACAATATACACTATGTCAGAAAAAAACAGCTGCATGAAAGGAAATAGATCTGAAATTAATAGGTGGAATTTTTGCTGTACAGTATGCTCAATTCTACTTAAAAATAATCTGTATAATATATTGGGATTTAATGTAAGAAAATACGCAGCTTTTATTTCTTTTTATTTATATTGCTTGTAAAAAGGCTTCTGTTGGTGTTGGTTCATAAAAGGGAAAGGGAAATAATACAAATAGACTTTTTAAAATTATGTTGGCTGAAGTGATAGGGAATTTAAAAAGGCATTTTTGTTTTAAAATTAATTTCAGATACAGATATCATTTCATGTTTCCATTCTTCCTCAAGCTGCCATATATTTTAAAAATAAGTTCTTTAGAATCACAATTCTGCAATGAAGCTTTCTGTGTAGCAGAGTATAACAAAAATATGTGCTGCTTTTGTTGTTATTAATAGTGCTGACTTTGATTCATATTTCTGCACTAAACCTCTGTTTATATATACATTTTGAAGTCATCTTGATGAAACCCCGATACCAGACAAAGATTACCAGCTTTTGACCAGACCTGAGACACAAAAGATTATTTTTCATTAGCGGCACAAAAGATAGCTCTGATGATGTGCCTTGCTTTTTCCTGTAGTATTCATTTTTATCAAAGTGTTTTTTTTGTGTGGTTGTTTAGAAAAAGGGGAAGGGGAGGCTTGCTCTTCACTTTATTATCAGACCTTAAAGCCTTGTTAGAAATTGAGTTTATTCATTTATTTCATAAATTACTATAGACCAGTGATAGTGAACCTTTTCGGCCACGAGTGGCCAAACTGGAATGCACGTGCACACGCCGTAGCCCCAGAAACTCAAAGACCAGCTGGCATGCCGGCCAACTGGTCTTCATGTTTCCCAGGCTGCGGCACATGCGAAGATCAGCTGGCCGGCGTGCATGCGCGCACCAGAAACCAGAACAGCAGTTGAACACTTAACTTGTTCATATCATTCCTTAAGGACATTTTATAATATCTCCTAATAGGTTTTTATTGTTTTTTTATCAATGTGAAATGGTATTTTTTACTTATTTTTAATTATTGGCTTGATATGCTTGTTTATTAGATTAGCATGCATTGTATTTTGATAAAGTGATTTAAAGAAGTTTTAACTAGAAGTGGAATATAAAGAAGGTAGTAGTATTTACCAGGCAGATAGCAGCTTAAATAAAATTTTGTGCCACCTTGAGTATTTTAGCTGATAATATATTGGTCTTATGTCAGTATTGGTTTTTAATGAGATCTTTCTCTTGTTCTGTGTTTTAACTGTGCTTGTTGTTAAGGGTACTAATGGTCATTTTATTAGTATGTTTTCAATGTGTAAAACTATGATTGGATAAAATTTTACTTTAAAATGTTTTAGTACATAATCAGATGTGTCAGGTAGATTCACGGATTGAATATTTAAAAAAGATACATTACTAAACTGTGCCCAATTTCACATCTCTAGATAGTCGGGTATAAAGCAGAAAGAGAGCTTAATTGTTGATCCATTTTTGTTTTTTCACATGACATAGAAAGTGTATCTTCTAAATTGTCTTCAATTTGAAAGACAAATTGTTCATTTGTTTTGAGCTTGAAACAGTATACTAAGTGGCGTTGTTTGATGTTTAAAACTCTCCAAAAATAATGGAACCAGTTTGAATACAAATTGTTTTGTATATCAGTGGTTAGAGATGCTGCAAAGGTGAAAGCTCAGATTAGAAACCCGAGCACTGTGCAGTGGGATGAGCTCCCGTTCCTGCCCCAGTTTCTTCCCACCGAGTAGTTCGAAAGCATGCAAATGCGAGTCGGTTAATAGGTATCATTTAGGTGAGAAGGTAACAATGTTACGTGCGCCTTTGCCGTATAGACATGTTGGCCACATACCATGGAAAATGTCTTCGGACAATGCTGGCTCCCTTGGCGTTGCATCCTAGAGTCAGATACGACTGGATAGGGAAACCTTTGCCTATGCTCTTTTATTTTAAATTAATAATATTCAGTTAGAAGTTAAATAATGAAGTTTGACTAATTAATTAATATGATAATGCAGTAACTTTGTATATTTACCTGTATTGCATACCTGCTTGAATACAACTAGTCCTTGATTTATGACCATTCATTCAGCGACCATTCAAAATCATGTCTGTGCTGAATGAAGGGACTTAAGGCTGGTCCCCAAACTTACAGCTGTGGCAATGCCCCTGCTGTCGTGTCATCCAAATTCATGCATTTTGGCAGCCTGCCCACAATTAAACGCCTGCAGGATTGCTTCAGTCCCTCCAGCCATTTATCTCTCCACCCTACCTCCACCCTACCCTGTCCTTTTGGTTTTCTGCATTATGCAGCCACTGCAGCTCTAGCTAACCTTCACCATCTTCTTCCATTGCTGACCAAGTATGCCAGCCTGACCCTTTGCAAGGCAGCTGCTGAACACATGAGACTTTCTTCCCCAGGTTGTGCACAATGGCTTCCTTGTGAGAATTGTAGAAAATGGCCTCACGCGGCCACCAGCTGTTGGGAACCAGGCTGGGAATGCAGCAGCTTAAGAAAGGTCAGGTGGGGGTAATAGAGTGCAGGGTAGCAGGAGCCATGGAATGCAAGGTGGCCAGGACAACTGCAGCTGTGGCTTCCCAGGGTGGCCAATAGTGGGCCGGGCTAGGGTTGGACTTCACACTGTACTCAGGCTTCTTGCAGCCCCAGCGCCATGGTGTACCACAACCGCCTTTCGGCTGGAGCTGAGCTTTTTATGTGAAAGGTTTTGCACTATGCTGCAACTCAGAGCTTCTTGCAACCCAAAGTCCAGCACGGCTCAGCAGCATGATGCTTAGGGGCTTCTTAGTGTGCCAGACCCGTGGTGCTCCAAGACGTTCCTTTATACCACGTTACTGGGCGGGGCTGGGGTTAGGCTTTGCACTCTGATTTAGGGATTCTTTCACCTTCAGAGCTACAGGTCTGGTCCAGCAGCTTGGCAGAAAGAGGCTTCTTGAAGCACAACAACTCTGGGGCAACAAGAAGCCCCTGAGCCATGGCACAAAGCCCAGCCCCAGAGTTGCAGCATGCCAAGAAGCCCTTGTGTGCCATGGTGTTGGGCCAGGCTGAGGCAGCTGAGGCTTTCAATGGCAGCTGCAGTTTTGATGCAGCTCAGGGGTTTCTTGAAACCCCAGAACCGCAATGCTCCAAGAAGACCCTGAGCTATAGATATTCTTTTTCTGGCCTTCCTATATTTGTACACATGCATGTGTGCGCCCCAGCTTTTCTGAGCTCACGCCACACTGCAGCACTCCCTTATAGACAGCCAGTGCAATCCTCATCCTCCATATTCCTTGGACCCCCTCCACTTCTCACTTAATGACCTGCACATCTGGAGTTAGGATAGAAATTTAGGAGTCAGGGTTGCCGTCGCTAAGCAATGCAGTCATGTAACATTGTGCTTTGCAACTGCATTGCTTAACAACCAAAGTTCTGGTCCCAACAGCAGCCATGAAGTGACCATGCTGGCCACCTCCTACACCTCAAAAATAATAAGACCTCCCCGAAAACAAGGCCTAGTGCTTATTTTTGGGGGGGTCAAAAGCATTTCATTTATATAATCATATATAGTAAGGAGGAGAATCAGTTGTGAACTCATATATACAGTGTCACATTATAGTTTATATTCTTGCATAATTCTCCTATCATGAAGAAAATAGTTGATGTCCTGGCCTTGACTTTAACTAGCTCATATTTTTATTTGGATGAAACTTAGGCTTTTTTGAAAACAATGATAGTTTTTCTCAAATTCTCTTTTACTCCTGAAATCTATATCATAACTTAGCATATTGCATTCACTGAGGAACATTTTAATTGAAATATGATTCAGCTGTGAAATTTTAAATAATGACTAGAGATCGGCTGGCTTGTTACATAAGGCAAGACAACCTGTTACAATGTGCACTTCAAGATGTTGCCTCTACTTTAATATATGGCAAACAATTGTATGTTTAAAAAAAGTTTCTTAGCAACTCGCTTCTGTTATATATTAAATGCATGGCATAATTTAGTGCTTAATTTGTTACTCTTTTGTTTACTGTGTGTGTATCTGAATTTGTATTGTTACCTAATAATTACTTCTGACCTGAGGGAAAAAATAGACAAATCCTTTATCTTCATTAAGAATTATCCAGACTGATGGAAACGTTTATAGAAATTTTATCTCCCCCCCCCCACTTTGTGTGTGCGTGTGTGTGCGTATACTTGAAAGCTGCTTTTATTATTATCTGGGGAAACTTTTAAAATTTTCTTACATTAAAAGCAGCTCAGTAATTAGACATGAAAGATACAGAAAAGTTACACTAGAAAATAACAGTGCTAATAGTATGTGTCAGTTTGTGGAAAATCATATGCTTTGAAGCACTTAGTTAATTATCTACAAATTTTTGGTATAGCATTAAATGTATTTCTAAACAGGATTTTTTTTTTAAACCCAATGAATTTTCATGCTACAGTACAATTTTATAGCTGTTCCTTAAAAATGAATCTGTGATATATGTCAATACTTACAGAAGTATGTGGCTGCCCTTTTTGTACACCCAAATGTGTAATCTGAATATTAAGTTCCATATTTAATGATGGCTCAGAGCAGAATCATACAGTAATCTTGACAGTCAGTGACAAGGAATAATATATGAATTACTTCTATCCAAACTTTCAGGGTTTTAGTGGGTTACATATCTAGTAATAATAAATTTTGATATTGGAGAGAGTAGTAGTTATATTCTTCCAATTTCAAGAAAACACAGAACTTCCAAACAAATTAGTCACTCAAAAATCCAGATATTGATTCTCTAAATCCATCATAAAAATATAGTTTACTTGGGAAGATTATTTATAAACAAAAATATGTGTTTGGGGATTTAAAATAAATGTCTTTATTAATATTGTTAATTTTTTTCTCCATTTGCATTTGTTCTTACCATTTGTTTTTAATTTTTATTAAGGGATGGGATAAAAATTGACCTTTTTTGATTGGAATGTATAAATTGCATGTTTAAGAAAGCTGTAATTCCTCTTTCCCTTGACTGTTCAAAATGCATTAATCATGAATTGAGAATCTGCTGTCATTGTACAGTTACTATATTTTTGTTTGAATAATAAAAATAAAGAATTTATTTTTGCTGGAAAAAATGTACCTACTTTTTCTATGATAACTAACATTGTAATAAGAATTTTATTAACAAATGTAATTTTGACATTTGAAAATGAGTATTTATGTTCCCGTTTTAAAATAAGACAATAGTCTCTATCTTTAGACGTTCAACAGGGAAATAAACAACTCTTTAAACATCACATCATAAATATTTTATTGTGTGATTATCAAATAGGAATTCAAATTTTTATTTTCCTTGTTTGAAGTGTGCAGGAAAAACAAGGCTTGGATCATCCTTCCTGTTTATGTAAAGAGAGTACTTCTGCATAGACAGTTGAGGGAAGACTATTTTTATGCCCCTTGGAAAGACATTTCACAGATATTTCAGTCTTTGTAGCTACCTTATGAGTAATAGTTAGGCGTCTGGTAGAAGGATTCACCTATATAAACAGGAACAGCCATACACTACTTTCAAGCCAACCCACTTAAGAATGGGTTCGGTAAACATGTGATAAATGGAATTCTTGAATCACTTAGTGACAGGTGTTCAATAATGTGTTAATTAAAAGATACTTTAAAGCTGAGATTAAGCAGATTTTAAGATTTCTGAAATGTTTGTTACTACTTTGTCTAAACTACCATATTTTTCAGACTATTAAGACGCACCGGAGTATAAGATGCACCTTAGTTTTTGGGGAGGAAAATAAAGGGGGAAAAATCTGCTTACCAGCATCCATCTGGCTAGCGTCCTTAGCAAACAGCCTGGAAAAGCTCCGTTTGAGAGGCTGCTTTTTCAGCCTTGCAAAGCTCCATTTGAGAGGCTGGATGTGACTACATTCGGTGTATAAGACGCACCCAAATTTTCACCCACTTTTAGGGGGAGAAAAAGTGTGTCTTATACGGTACTGTCCTATGGATACTTCTCAACTTACAACCATTCATTTATTAACTATTTGAAGTTACAATGACACTGAAAAAAATTATTTAAGACCCCTTTTCACACTAACTACCCTTGTAGCATCCCCATGGTCACGTGATCAAAATTTGGGCGCTTGGCAACTGGCATATATTTATGACACTTGCAATGTTCCTTCTGACAAGCAAAGCCAGTGGTGGGGAAGCCAGATCCACTAAAAACCATGTTGCTAACTTAACAACTACAGTGATTCTTTTAACAATTTGGGCAAGAAAAGTCATAAAATGGGGCAAAACTCACTTAACAACCATGTTGCTTCTCAGTGGAAATTTTGAGCTCAATTTTGGTCATAAGTCGAGAACTACCTGTATTTAGTAAGATTTCTACGGAGAAAATTAAAACAAAATACACACTTCATTTTTGGCCTACTCCTTAATTTCAAAAGTTATGTTTAGGTAGTGTTGCTACATGATCCTGTAATGATGAACAACTTAGGATGTTGTGGATAGTTTTATTAAGTACAAATAAACTTAGTGTAATTATAGATTGCACTAAAAATTTGAAGTTCTGGCTTATGTTGCATTCTTCGGGGGAATATACTTTGGATATAAGAAATAGTTCAGGCGATGCATGACCACACATTACAAGAAATGAACTACAGTCAAATGATGCCAGAAATATTTTAAGAATTAAATCCAGTGGTGTTTGTCTGCTGGGGAAATTAATCCCCTTTCCAAATTTTCTGTGGAAGATTACAGGATGGATCATTTAAAGCAAATGTGGAGATGCACATTGGGTGCAACCTAGAGGAGGGGAAGGAGAAGAAACAAAATGCTTTGTTTGAATGGAAAACTTCATGTGATTTGCCCCTACCAAAGTTAACTTATATAAAATATGTTCTTTTGTACCCTTTTGTACAAAAGTTCTTTTGTAACTTTTCAGAGTTATACGATCACAAAAATAATATAGTGCTGTCCAATTGGAATGTATTTGCTATAGAACAGCTATATCTAGCTTTAAAATAAATTATTTTGGTTTATGCTTTAATGCAATTCTTGTAAACCAAACAACTGTCTCCACTCTAAACTACATTTTTGCTCAACCAATGTACAGTGGTATCTCAATACTCATCCTTAATTAGTTCTGGGAGTTGCGATGAGTACAAAAAATAAGTACCAAACAATTTTTTCTCATAAGGAATAATGTAGTGAGTCACAAGGCAGCCAAGACTGTCAAGTTCTAGCTCATGCATTGAGTACCAAATTAACTATGAGCACCAGGACAACATTTCCATGTCAAAATGCTTTGAGTGCTAAATTCGATGAGTTTCAAAGCAGTTGAGTACCAAGGTACCTGTACTACCGTATATGATTCCAAAATTATTATCATCTAGAAGTTTTATGCAGCACTAATGTATCTTGACTATATTATTGTGTACTTTTACTGAGATTTAACTTTTATTTTGTATTTTTTGTCAGCCAATTGAGAATGCACAGTAAACCTGAAATGCTAACAAGTAATACACAATATAATGTAAAGTAATAAAGTATAGAGAGCCCTATTGTAAAATACAGCACTAGAATATAAAGTGCAGTGAAAGTCAACGTTGAGGTTAAGATATGGCACTGAGGACCCAAGAGACCTAGGTTCAAATTCTTACTTCACCAGGGAGAGATCACTGAGTAACTGAGCAGTTCCTGTCCCCTATGTTTCCTTTTGAAGCTCCTAAAGGAAAAACAGTAAAAGTGTATTACTGAAATTAATACAAGTATATACTACTAAAAGCTTCCTATTTATGAAGACATTGGAATAGTCACTGATGATTTAATCACAGCAGAATGATTTTTCAGGGGAAGGTACACTGTCAAACTGACCTTGAAAATGCCTTATGTTACAATAATGTTTTCTTATTTTAAGCTAAATATTTACATCTATGCCTAATGTCTCAGGAGATGGCAGCACATGTCCAATCTTGTTTATCCCCTAAAGCTACTACCATGTGGGGCTCAAAATAAGTATTTGAATAGGAGACTTCTGAGGAATCACGGTTATAATTTAGATCAGAATTTTTTTTAAAAAAAATATGTATGTGTGTGTGTGTGTTAAAATAATTGAAGAAGATAGCAGCAAACCAGCTCCATGTTTGTTGCCAAGAGAACTTGTTGGATATTTCTGTGAAGAAATCAGGAGTCTGCCTGTTTGCTTTTTAAAAGCTAAACACATTACCAGGCTTTTCCTAATTTTGTCTGCCCAATACAAAAGAACAGTAGCATCAACTATTTTTAAGTTAAGTTTTCTTTTTTAAACAAGGTAATTCTTTATTTAGAAATCATCTCATAATTAAAATGCTAGAAGCAGTTATTTTTACAGGAGTAGAGTTTTCAGATGGAAAATTAACCTAGGTTTGATTATATTAAGTATTAAATATGTCATGAACTAGATTCTGAAAATCTTGATCTTCAAATTATAATGTAGAGTCCCGTGAGTTTTAAAGTTCTTGGCAAGTTTTTTTTAAATTTATTTATATAAACTAATTGGAGACCTTATTTTGCCAAACACAACAATAAAAGCTACTCATCCATGCAAATACAGATTCAATATTTTGGTATTGAAGCCATAATCATTATATTTTTATTCCTCTCTGTTCTCTTACATACATTGCAGTATAGCTCTTTGGTATAGCTCTTATGTTTGGGTGAATATATAGTGCCAGTAAAGCATGTATTTTGGAGATGCTGCTCATATTCATATGTTTATGTTTTTAACATATACTCTCTGTTCCAGCAAAATGTATAACATGAGATTTTATTAATGTTCATAGTATTAGTGTATCAAAGCATTAATGTTTAATATGATATTGGGCATATTTTAAAATTTAGCAAATAGTTCAAGTATTACTTTTTCAAAAGATGTCTGGTTAGAATTAGTGACAGTATTTGCCCCTCAGTTTCAGGTTTTAAGTGTTGAGTGTCTACCATTCTTTTGTTCAATTTACTTTGTGGCTCACAGTGCCTCCTGTTGCCTCTTGGGTATTTTGTCTCAGTGGTGACTTTTCACATTGTATTGCGCATATATAAAAAGCAATTTAACAGAAATTATCTAAATGTGAAAAAGTAAAGATTTGACAAATAGTACGATTTTTAGCATCTTTACAAATTGCAATGATATTGAAGAAAGAGTAAAGGGGAATAATTGTGAATTTTCTGTAGTGAAGCAAATAGGTAACAATAGATTAATAATCTGTTAGTTTTGGTATGCTGCTGTCATTAGTGCAAAAATATATCTTAATGCTATATTTTAAGTTTATATAATTAGCCACTGCATTTTTTTATTTTTTTTAATCTGAAATAAGGAGTTGTGAATAATAAGTTAAATTCACCTGAAGAGAAATTAAAACACAAGGATTGACAGGACAATATGCAAAGTAATAATATAGTTTGAATTATCAAATTCTTGTGTTTTAGCTAAACATTTTTTGTTTGTAAAAAAGAGTGAGTGCTGTTTTACATGTTAAAATAAACTGTATAAAATGTTTTGCTATATTTACTGTTTTTAGTTTGTGAGAGTAGAGATGGAAATTCTGCTTTTCTTCTCTCACAAGAAATTTGTCTGCAAAATGAATTTCAAGTATTACTGCTATCTTTTATTAGACCACAATTTTCTTATCATTTTATAATAGGATTGTGTAAAATTTTCTGGTGAAGAAGAGGCATATACAGCACAGCTTTTTCAGGTTATCTTAATATGACACATTCATATCTACTTAAGAATGTAAGCAGAATAGCCCTATCTATTCTTCCAGAAATAGATAACAGTTGAGTTACTTCAGCTTTCTAATTTACCTCCAAAGGTAAATTTCAATATAAACTTAGGTAGCAAAAAGCAGCCAAAGTTATGAAAGCAAAATGTAATCTTTGTGTGAGTGAAAATACCCTGGATGATTTATGTGCAGCACAAACCTGAGCAAATAATGTCGTAAATTCATATAGACAATTCAGGTGTTACTCATTAAATGCAAAAAAATCATTGTTCTTTTTGTACTGCCTTCAAAATTACATGGAAGGTAGACACAATGAGAGGTATACTGGGAAATGAATTCTTGAGGCATTGCCTCAACAACTTACACTAATTAATAAAGTTCATTGTAAAAAAATATTTTATTTTGTAAAATAAGTAAGCAAATAGATTCAGGTGTCCAGTATATGTTAGAAGTATCAGTGCTGTGCCTTTGGATTTCAGTGTCTTGATCATAAAATGATTCATGTTCAAAAGCATTGCCATTCAGTAATCTCTTATTGTTCTTTTCCTACAGAATTGCCCCCCAAAATTAAGAAAAAAGGACATCCTGGTCGAGAACAAAAGAAGGTATGTTATAATACAGATTTTTGAGGGGGGTGTAACATGTTGATGAATAATAATTGTTTGCTCAGCATTCCACAAATTTGTTTTTAAACAATTTATTTTTAGGCCCTGCTGAAAGGAAAAGGAAGAGTTTTAATTATTTAGGCTTCCTGGCATTAGGAATAGTTTTTAACCTCCATTATATTCAGGGCTTTGGTTCTAAATTATTTCAGATTATTCAAATTATTTCTGTTCTTCGCCATGGTCACACACAAGAATTTGCTTACTGTTGGAACTAACTAACCAATTCTAAGTTGACAGAAGAATAGGTGAAGGGTATATCGTTTTTTGCTACATTTAGAAGACCTGCAAATATCTGGGTTTTCATCTTTGTGGCAAAGGAGATTGAGTCACCTTGCTTCATCACTTCTGCCATCTTTTATTTTTATTGATTTTGCTGTAATTTCTTTTGCTTGTTATAAGCAGCCTAGAGTTGAGAGTCAGTTGGTGTATTATTATTAAAGCTGGTCACACAGTCAGTCAGTTGTTTAAACTGGATTTGGCATTGAATCAATGCTACTGAGTCAATCCTGAGGAGCCAAGGTAGGCAGATGTTGCTGTTTGATGGTGTTAAAGCTATTGTCGCAGAATGCAAGTTGTTCCAATAAAGCTGCCTTTTGCAACTGACTGATGGTCATTTGATCAGTGTGAATAGTGTTCAAGGGTTTCCGATTTGTTTATTATATATACACAATATGAAGACCCACTTGCTAGTTGTGGCGTTGCCCTTTGGTGTCATCAATTTTTTCCACAAAACCTAGAATATCCCAATGAATCAGTGTAGCATATTTGCAGAGCCAAGCAGTGTGGCACTATTATTATTATTATTATTATTATTATTATTATTATTATTATTATTATTATTATTATTATTATTATTATTATTA
>JANHFT010007605.1:46763-60269 GCA_032467955.1 Pseudoxenodon macrops
AGGCCAAGGCCATATTTTGGGAGTCAAAAGAAAATAAGATCGCCTTATTTTTGGGGAACCATGGTAAATCAGGTAGTTGCTATTACTGCTCCAGTCTATTGAGATAATTTTTTTCTGTGAACTGGGATGACTGCTGCATTCTTTTTCTCTTTCCTTTTAGATGGCATCTACTATTGACATGAATTTCCAGAGTGATTTGTTGGCAATATTTGAAGAGAATATTTTCTAATAGCACCTGGTTTTCTTCGCCTGAACTCCTTAATTTCCCAGCAAATTTTTGACTCTCCATAGTGTTGTTGGCAGCTGGGAGGAGAGCATTCCTGCAGCCTTTCTGCATGTGTGACGGTTCTGGCCTCAGAAGGATCAGCAGAGTCTGCCTTACGATTTGACTTAATTCCCATCCCCACCCCATCCCCCAACCTCACTGAAGAAAGCGAGACCAAGATGAGTCAACTCTGTACTAGGTTTGCATCAGTGGACATGCAGTTGCTGGGAAGGGTGCCCCCTATCACTTGATATTCTCTATGCCAAACCTACTTGCAGTATATCCAGAACTTGATGCTGTTTACCCTTTTTCTATTCGAAAAGCATTCTGAATTCCAGAATGTCTTTGACGCTACCGTGCTGTATGCTGGCAGCACCAGACACTCTGCATTGAGAGGCTGTGTACAGAAAGACCCTGCCTGGGCTTTAGCAGGGAAGACACACAAGCTGTTTTGGGTCCTTTCATCACTGGCTTTGCCTTTAACTAAACTTCCCACAAGCCTTTAGCTGGGAGCCATTCTCTGTAAGTGTTTGCTTGTGAAAAAGGGAATAATTTAGTGGAGGTGTCAAGTAAGTGTAACTGGCCATTTGAGTGAGGTTTTTGTTTTAGCATTGTGTGGATGACAGGAATCTGAGCTAGACTACCAACCAAAGTCAGTTTCTTTCAATCTGTTTCTTTTCCTCCAGATACATTGGCACTGCTCAACTCTTTCAGTAGGTATTCTTGTCTCTTCATTACAGAGTGGAGTGGAGTGGGGAAAACTTAACACCAGGGGAAGCTCCCACCCTGTCAATAGTGTTTGACTGTGGCTGTATTGTATAGTGAATATAGTTGGCATATATTTGTTTGAGTTTTATGGTGCGCTCACCATACTCTGTAAAGACACTGCTTCTATTTTGCTCAGTTCCAGACTTTTAGTCTATATTTTTAACTGTAATATCAGAAAACTACATTTTGGGTTTTAAATGTCATGGAGTCTGTTAAAATTAGTTTTTATACACAACAGAGCAGCTCCGTGGAGGGAGGTGGGAATGGATTTGGATTGGCAGGAAGGAAGACCTGTTCCTGTTGTCTTCCATTAAGTCCTTTCTCATTTTAGCAGTAATCATTTTCTCAGCACTTTTAGCATATTCTTTTCATTTTACTCTTTCAAATGTTCCACGTTTATGTGCCATAAATACCCACTATACAGTACAATACTGGTGTGTCAGTATTGGCCAATCTCTGGAGTAATTAATTGGTTTTACTTTAATACGGTGAATATGCATTTGGTCTGTACTGATCATGGAATAAACTCATCTCTCTTTTTTTAACGTTGGTGTCGTACTGACATTTCTTTTAAATCTTGCTTATGGTAAAATGGCTTAAATGAGAAAGACTGTAAGGAGACTTGTTCTATTCATCTATCTTGCTCTAGCAGGCAGGGAAATCTCCAGCGAATTCATACAATTCTCATCTTATCACCAAGCTAGCTAATATTTACCCTGGGAGCACTAGTAGTAGAGCAACAATGTTCTGTAGAAATTATAGGAAAATGAACACCAAATATCAAGCAATTGGTGTTTTCTCAGCATGGCTGGTTTCACACTGTAGCATCAAGCCAAAAGTAGAACAGCACACTGATTGTTTTCAGTCTTGTTCCTGTTTGGAGTGAATCTCAACATGCAACATAATTTCCAGCAATAAAATTTAGCCCAGCTTCCTGTGTTGTGCTAAATTAGGAGCGCTTCAACTATTGTAGTTGCCCCTGTGAGGAGCCAGAGAAAGCTATAGACCTTCACTTTTCTGCACTGTTGATCAAAATTAGTGTTCCAATATAAATTGCTGGACATGGATTTTCTAGTTCAGAGCTTGCAAATTGCCATTCTAGTGCTACTTTTGAAAAAAAACATGACTGCTTGCTTCAAAACTTCAATTGGGCTAAGTAGTGGGTTTGGACTGTGAATTAAAGTTATTCAGAGTGCTTATTCTGGTCAAGAATGGTCTGGCTAGCTGCTGTAGAGAAGGCAACTGTTCTCCCGGCAGCTCCGCCAACTTTATACTTGAACCCTCAGCCAAAGACATATCTGTTTTTCCTGATGACAGAACTTCTTATCCTGCCAATGTCTCAACTCTTTATTTTCATCATATTGGACTACTGATTTCAACAGCTACACCATCTGCCCAATTTAATTAAGACTAATCTAATGAGAGAAATTCACGTTAAGAGAGCAGAGATCCCAGATGTAGTAAAAGAAGGTAGCTATTTCTGTTGGTAGACTTCCAGGTCCTTAGACCTGGGGGAAAAAAACTGAATTGTCCCTCCTGAAATTATTATAGTTATGTATCAGGATAAATGGGGCATCTAAGAAAGCATTTATTGTCTCCAAATAGTATTGCCCTTATACTTGCAATTTGCTTCAACATCATTCTCAGGTCTTTTTGTAGGAGTTGAATAATGGGACCTGCTATACAACACCAAGATCAAGTGATAGATCATTTGTTGCCTATTTTCAATCTAACTTGGCTTTGGCTTTCCAATTTGCAGTTAAATTTCCATGCCTTTAAGCAGTTGGAAGTGCACGGTCACACATATTAATATAGGTAACTCAGGTTAGTAGCCATGTACAGAAGAAATGAGACTGGATCTAGAGGCAATTGTTTCTTTGACAGTCTTGTGAACAGCCAGTTCTGAATTTTTACCTAAAGGTGCCTTTTAACTCTACAACAATAGAAGATCTCTGCCTTTCTCCATCAAGTATTAAATTGTTGAAAGAGATAAATGGGAAGGTTTAGAAGGGGCAAAACTACCCCAGACAGCTTTTTCTGAAGGCTTCTTGCTGAAAAGGATGTGCAATTAGGTATATAGACCAGGCTTTCTGTTATAAGAAGTTGACTGCTTTCCTTCTTTCAGGAAGTTGCCAGTCCTGAGAAGACCATGAAATGTTGGGCTTTGTCTTCAAGCAGTAATTTTGTGTCTGGAGTGGCTTAGGATCATGGCCAGTAACCACCTCTAACATTAAAATGCAGTTGAGTGGTCTGAAAATCTGGATTCCTGAGGGCCACACTTGGGCCTCAGATTGCCTCTCGTACAGAACATCTAAATGTTCTGTTTCTGGACCAACATATGCTGGATTGTATATGACCCCAGTTTCCTCTCTTGATCTGCTTATGTGTAGGTGTTAACACTTCAGAATCGGTGAAATGTTAGATCACCAACTCACACAATTTCTTCGTGAAGGCTTAATGGTTGGGTTAGCCCCTATAGTCTTCTACTTAATCCCAGGAATTGTCAGGAAAGGGGGCTTCTATCTGGCAACGGCTCAGACTTGAATGAAAATAAGTCCCTTGCATCCCCTTCTTGTCCTTGTGTTACTGCACATGTCTTTTTACCATGAGCTAATTAACTAGCCTTAATCTTCTCTTAGCTCTTCTTTACATTCTTGATGAGGAAGTAGGAATGTTGGTTTTCCTCTGAACATGTTCTGATTCTTTCATTTTCATTGTCAGTCATTTCTCACAGTATTTATTCCTTGGCCTCCCATCTATCCATCCCCTCTCCCCAGTCACCTCTTTTACAAAGCACTTTGGATGAACATCTCCCTCCTTTAATTTTATGCTCAGGGTTTTTGGGGTACTTTAAGTGCACATCCGCTGTGAAAGTTGATCCACATATGAGCTCACTGCAATTGTACATAACAAAACTGCACCACACTGATAAAAATGAAAACATAACGAAGTGGAGATGCTGGAACTTCTATCAAGAGAGCACCCTCTGTTGTAAAAAATTTAAAATAAATAATTTATATGTATGCAATGAACAACATCCCCGTTCCTTGTATCTAGTCAATAGCGAGATTAGTTGTTTTTTATTTTAATGTTTAACCCTCTTTTTGCATTAAACATTTGCCAAACTTTTTCTTGTCTGTAGTTGAGAGTTTCAAAACCGTGATAGCAGGTTTTTTTAGCTCAGTGGCTTTCTCCGTTGTCTTGTTCTTCCTCGCTTTTCTCTTCTGATCATTTCTGTATTTTGCAAACTTTTTGAAATGTTTACAGGCCTTCACTTATTTACTTTAATTTTTTTTAAACTACTTGGTCTTTGATTTTTATACATTTCTACATGATGAACATAGATGGTATAATTAAATTGGAGACATTTTTTTCTGCCAAAGGGTTGCTATTTTCCTTTTTTTTTTTTTGGCTATATGTGTAATTTACTTTTGTTTTTATAAAATGTTTTGAGTTTATAATATGGTTATCATTCAGACTGACACCTATTTAATTTCCCCTTCTTCCCTCTCCATGTATAGGTTTAATAACTACAGAGTTTTAAGTGTAGGGGTCTAGCCTATATGATGTAACCTTGGTTATTTTTTTCTCCCTCCAGTCCTGTACAAATAAATAAATGAAATGTACAATTCCACTGTACTTAATGCACGGAACGCTTGGCAAATAATTATGTCAGTGAATTTGAAACTTGTATTAAACACTTTAGACATTTGTAGAAGGGAATTCATAGAGTTTTCACTTATATACTAAAGGTTTTTTGTGCAGTTCTCATTGCAAAAAATAAACATTTGTACTGAATATATGAAGTAAACTTTTTCCCTTTCATCTTTCACTCTTTAGCAGCAAGATTTGGCTAAGACTATTGAGTTATGGGTCCCAACATTTCAATAGGCTTTTAATCCAAGCTTGTATTCTAAAAGTGCAATGGAAGTCAGGCTCCAGAATATTTTTTTAACATTTCAGGTCTTGCCATATTGAGAATTAATTTAAATGAGAGTCCTTCCTACCTGGCCAAATCCAAAACTCCACACAGTAACAATAAGGTACCTGTATGAGAAGATTAGCAGAGGAATGCAACAATACTGCTAGATTTAAAGATAGCCTTTAGTATTTGATGTAACATGGTGTATCAGTCAATTGACTACACAAAATAAAATTATCAGTATCATGTGACAAAGTGTAAAATGTAGCTATAAACCCTCTAAACGTTTCCATCATGCCATTTAATATGTTGGCTTTCTGGCTAAACTGAATAAGATAGTCTCTGCAATTTGCCTGAAACATCTCCGGTTCTAGTCTCAAGTGATCAAACAGAGGTGCTGAAGCTGCAAGTCTCCTCGTTCATTAAAACACTCTGTTTTCCCTTCCTTGAAAAATAGGAAATGAGAAAGCTGCAGTGAAAATAAAGCCCATCAAAAAGAGAGGTGAAAATTCCAGTTTACTTTCATGTGCACAAAATGTACTGGCTTTGTATTATAACTTCATCCATTGCAGTGCTTATTGGCCATCAAAATATATTATGCATCTGTAGGGAAAATCTGCAATTCTAGGCGGATACATTGCATCAGGAATGCCACACATTTCAAGACTAAATCTGGGGCCTGTCAATATGCAAAATGGAAATGCTAGGCTAATGCGTTAACAGTACATTCTATTCAGATCCAGGCTCCTGAACAATGTCTTTCAAATGGTGAAGCACCAACAGTACAGAGATATAAGCAAACTAACAACATGACTGATACGACATTAGGAGAGAAAATATAATGATTAATATGATTGCATCAATTATAAGTTGCAGAATTAATATTGTGTGGCTTATATAAGCCAATGTATAAAAGGAGATCATTATTGATGTAATTGGTAAGAGTGTGGTCAATTTAATTTTATAGAGTTCCTTTTAAAAGGGAGTATTGAAAAACTATTATGAGCAGTCCTTAACTTGCAATCATTCGTTTCGCAATTGTTAAAAATTGCAACAGCAGTGAAAATAGTGACTTACAACTGGTCCTTGTGCTTACAACTGTTGTGGCATCCCTGCAGTCACATGATCAAATTTGGGTACTTGGCAACTGGCATGTATTTATGACAGTTGCAGCGTCCAGGAATCATATGATTATCAATTGTGATCTTCCCATCTGGCTTCTGACAAGCAAAGTCAATGGGAAAAGCCAGATACACTTAATGATTGTAACTTAACTGGAGTGATTGGCTTAACAAATATGCCCCCACCCAAAAAAAAAATTGTAAAATTTGGCACAATTCACCTAACAACCTTGCTTATCATTGGAAACTCTGGTTCTAATTGCGGTTGTTAGTCGAAGACTTATCTAAACGTTGTTCTGTCCTTACAAACCCCAATGATGGGATTCAGGTAACATTTTAAATCCAAACAAATAACAGTGCGTTCTGTGTAGCTGAAAATGAGTTGGATGGACACAATGCCATGAATACTGGTCCGTTGAATAAGCACAGCTACGAGTTCAGTGCACAATCTGAATCTTATATGCTTATCAACAACTGGATTCATGCCGTGTAGACAAACCATGTTTTATTTTACTGTACTGTCTGAATCACATTGCAAAAAAAAGATAAAGCTAGAACAGGGATGGGTTGAAGGACTGCTTATTTTTGTAATGTTAGGTCTTTGAGGGCCACAGTAGATCAATGGCAATATTGAGGTTACAGGAGGGAACAGAACTAACATTTTCATTTTTATTACTTTAAACACATTCAACTGGTCCCTCACTTCCTTCAAACATGAGACTTCCATCATTTATTGCTATCAAGAGTTCCTGATTACAGGTAGTTCTCGAGTTACGGCCACAATTGAGCCCAAAATGTATGTTGCTAAGTGAAGCATCCCTCAAGTGAGTTTGCCCCATTTTACGACTTTTCTTATCACAGTTGTTAAGTGAATCATTGCATGTATTAAGTTAGTAAGATGGCTTCCAGGGCTGACAACATGGTGGTTAAATGAAACTGGGTTTCCCATTGACTTTGCTTGTCAGAAGGTGGCAAAAGGTGATCACATGACCCCAGGACATTGCAACAGTCATAAATATGAACCACTTACCAAGCATTTAAATTTTGATCATGTGACCATGAGAATGCTTCAACGGTCATAAGTTATTTTCTTCAGTGCCGTTGTAATTTTAAACAGTCATTAAATGAACTGCTGTAAGTTGAGGACTACCTGTGTAAATAAACTTGTGCTTCCAGCTTTTTCCTTTTCCCCGGCCACCTTGCATCCTGGCTGGCCTTTCCAGCAGGGCAGCACCCTTTTATATAATCTTTTAGTGTACATCTTCTCCTAATCCTAAACCTCTGGAGGGATCATCCTCTCCTTAGTATTTCCTCAATTCAGGTTTAATCTCCTCAGTGCTTTATGTGGCCTCCACAGCTTCTGAGGTGGTTTCCCAAGGTCATCTAACTGGCTTCTAAGCCTAAGGCAGGACTGTAACTCAGGCTTTCATGTTCCTAGTCAAAACCATTAGCTCGTAACTAGCATGTTAAATAAATACCCTATTTATTTGAATTAATAAATTACCTTTCTCTTCTACATACGTCTTCCTCCTTGCTCATCAAAGTTGAGATTGCCAAATGATGCCACACGTACAGGGTATTATCAACCAAATATCAATACTTCACGCACCCCCAATACCCAATGCAATAGTAAGTTGCACTAGTTGTCCGACACTCATGCATTTTGTCATTCCCCTTCGCCATCTTCCTTGCATATGCTGTAGCTCCCATGATAGATGCCCTCGATTCTGCAAGGTTATATAACCTAATTGTATTGTTGTTTTTCAGTTGATGAAGGGTGTTGGATTTGATCTCTTTATTGGCTCCTCAGTATTTGTATGCTGTATTGGCTAGGATTGGGCACTCTAAGGTTCAAATCCAGCTCCCATATTAAACTTCAATCCCAAATCATGTGATTTGATGGCACATAATAAATCAGCAAAGAATATTCATTGTGACACTCTTATGGAAGAGAAGGTTGGATTTTGAAGAAGCAGGATATAAATAGCACTGATGCTTTTGAAAAGCATCAGTGCTATTTATATCCTGCTTGGAGTGTTGGAGAAAAGATCCCTGAGAATATTGTGGACAGTTAAGAAGAAATCAGTCCAGAGTTCTCACTCTAGGCACAAATGACCAGTCTCGTTCTATTTTGGACACATTATCCAAGGATGCATCTTTGGAGAAGTCTGTAATGCTGGGAAAAGATGGAAGAGAAGAGGAAGAGGATGACCAATAGTAAGCTTGATGGACATTACAATGGTGATGGATGCACTGTTGGAAGACCAGGCTAGAGACAAATCTTCATGGAAAAAAGATCTATGTGAGATTCGACACTGACTTGATGGTATATAATAAGAAAGTTCTTTTGGACCACCTAGGCCCCAAGGTCAGCTGCCTAGGAAGTAACCAGAGTATGAATCAAACAAGATTCTTGCAGTTTTAAGGACTGTAAATCAGTTGGAATTCGAGTTTATTATTTCTATATTACTGTTGGAATTGCATTTTATCCAATATCAGCTACCTGTTTTTGCAACAACTAAAAGGCAGATGGTTCTCTTCCGGGAAAATAAAAGTGACTTGCTTGGAGCCTAGTGGCTTACTATCTCATAAAGAATACACACAATGATTGAGTTCATACATTGTGCTTAGCCACATATCTCTTAACTGAACAAGGCCCCAAATATAGTTTATATAGCAGGATCCAATCTGAGTCAGTCAATGGGATTAGCATTTTATTCTTACAGGCTTTTCAGACTCATGTTGGGAGCCTATCCTCAGGGAACTTCTCAATCTCCAGGATTAGAGATCCATATCCAGTGACCGACTCAGATTGGATCTTGCAACATTATTCTGAGACACATAGATTTGCCTTCATTTGATAGTTTATATAGTCCGGCGCAAAGTCAAAATAAACCTTAGCTAACTAACCTTGTACAGGTAGCTAACTAACCCTGTACTAACCCTGTACAGGTAGTCCTCCGCTTACAACAGTTCGTTTAGTGATCATTCAGTTACAATGGCACTGAAAAAGTGACTTATGACCAGTTTTCACACACTTGTGACCATAGTAGCATCTTCATGGTCATAGGATCAAAATCCAGACACTTGGCAACTGACTCATATTTATGACAGTTGCAGTGTCCCGGGGTGATGTGATCCCCTTTTGCGGCCTTCTGACAGGCAAAGTAATTGGGGAAGTTAGACTCGCCTAACAACAGTTTTGACTAATTTAACAACTACAGGGATTCACTTAACTGTGGCAAGAAGGCTCGTAAAATGAGGCAAACTCACTTAGCAAATATTTCACTTAATAATTGGAAGTATTGAGCTCAATTGTGGTCGTAAGTCAAGGATTAGCTGTATTGTATTTTCCCCCCCTTTACCCTTGAAATGAAGTGCAATCTTCCGCCACTATTCATTGCGCTACTCTTTACCTTCACAAACATACAGTAAGTCGAGGACTACCTATAGTTAACATGGGATGGATGCGGAGGTCGGCAGGGGAAACCTCTGGAGCGGCTCTCCCTTTAAGCGGAGTGAAAGCCCCTTAATGCCGCGGCCATATCCCCAGCCTCTTCTTGCTCTGCAGTCGCTGTTGTTAAGAAAGTGGAGCCAGAGGGCCCAAAAAGTCACCTGCCAGCGAGCCTCGACTCCTTTGCAGTTTTCCGAAGCAGCTTGCCGCTGCCTTCTCCTGGAAGCGTCCCCGCCTACTCTGCTATGCAAGCTGGCCTTTGCAGGCCGGGGCCCAGTTAACTATCGGCAGCAGGTTTAGCCCTGCTCGCCTTGCTGCCCCTTCGAAAATAAACAGGCCTCGGCCGCCCAACATGCCAGAGGCTCGACTACATCGCCTGCGTTAGTTGAACGTCGAAGCCTTCCTGGGGCTCTTTGGAGGACGAGCCTTTAAAAACAAAACAACAAAAAACGCCTCTCGCTCCGATCTCTGGTCTCTTGCAGCAGCCGATCCCCCCCCCCTCCGCCCCCAGCTGGGCTCTGAGGACGTGATCCAGGCCCGCCCGCCAGCTCCGATCTTCCCCGGACCAGCGACCAACTCGCCGCCTTTGCCAACCTCGTCGTCGGCCGGGTTAAGCCTGGGTCGGCGCCGGAGAATGCCCGCCGTTGGGCGCTTTCCCCGCCCTCACCAGCGCGCAGAAATAGCGCCAGCCTTCACTTGGGGGAGGCGGAGCTGCGAAGTTGGCTTTAAACGGAGGAAGCGCGGCGCTTCCGCTTCTCTGAAGGTCGGAGCTAGGATTTGGGGCGACGTCTGAGCTTTGGTTCGTGCTGCGATTTGTGTGGGTAAATGTCTCGTAGATTGGGTCGGGGCATGCCAAGCTCCCACACTCTTTGACACTGGCTGGCATTCGGTAGTCTGGATGTCAGGGTTCGCACGACACGCGGACCCACCATGTAGCCAATCTCGTTTTAAAATCGGGGTTTGTTTGAATGCAACCGGTGCTGTGGATTTCTCCATGGTTGTACCCTGTGGGTAAGGGGTTCGAGAGAAGCAATTCCAGCCAATCTGTCAGATCGTTTCGTGGAGAAGGAAAACAAAAGAATTTAGGAAAGCCCGAAGGCTTTTGCAAAGTTGAATAAGAGATGTCATTTTGCAAAACCTAAATGGAAACATTATTAACTTTTGAAATTACAAAGCTCTCTCCTTTTCTGAAAGAAAGCAGCTATAGTCCTTGTGGAAAACGTCAAATAATGTGAATGTATTTCTCCTGCCAGCCAGGTGATGCTCTCTATTCCCTCTTAGAGGTGTTATCTGTAAATTTATTTAAAGTATATTCTTATTATCCTGACTGCCCTTTATGAAGCTGCATAGCATTCAAAGGAAAGGTTGGGATTTTACTGCTTTGTGGCTCAGGCTGAGCTTGGATATGGATTTTTGTTTTCTATTCTGCAGTTGTTTATGCATCCTGCACATCCTAGCCACAGGAAAACAGGAATCCCCTTTTATCTGGGAGTTGTTGCAATTGATGTAGCTTGAAGTATTTGTTGGTGCCTAATGCTATTTGAAATTAAAACTCTGCTAATTTAACTAAGATACATAAAAGGAAAAAAAAATCTTCCCTTTTGCCCAGGATTATATCCAAAAAATGGCATCTCTCTATCGCTCCTTACTGGTGCCCACTCGCATAATGCTGAAGGCCTCCAACATTGTGATGCAGTTGAGCTTGTATGGTGCTGGTTGTATTGCTGCTCTTTTCTACTCTATGTGGGTGTTCAGGCTGATACTTACTAAGGGCCCAAGCCGAGTGTTCCAGAAAACTGAGAGGCTTCCACCGAAGATCCTCACTGATTCCAGTTATGGTGAACACAAGTATCTGACTCTCAAGGTGAGCCTGCTTAAGTAAAGGTAGAGTTCTGTACTGAGATCACATTAATCAAAGTTCACTTCAGATGTGAAGATAAGGTCTTGGAGCATAGTGCTAAGAAATATATTTGAAAGGCTGGGAGGGGCATGTTTTAAGCCTATTTAGCATGATAATTTCTGTTCTGAATGGCAACTGCTTTCAAAAACATAGGAGGAGGACTTTGTCATCACGTCTTACCCAGTTTCTACCTGTAGATCAAATCTCTGCGAGCAAAATGTACTTTCTCACATGATCCTTGCATAACAGTGTGTTATTTACTTCTTTCTCTGTCTTGGCACATTTGAGAAGTCAGGGATACGGCTCCACTATGTTACAGCTGGGAAAGAAGGGGCCTGCCTGATGCTTTTCTTGCATGGGTTTCCCCAGAACTGGTAAGTCTTGCTTTGGTGTGATAGTTGTAGAACATGGTGTGCAGACAGTTTTAAACTCAGGATTGGCATAAGTTAACAGCCAAGTGTGCAGGAATCCAAAATTGCAATCATGATGGATTTGGACAATAGTGAACCTCAAATTTAGATTTGAGCACCTGGTAAGGTGGACACACATCTGTTACTCAGGAAATGAATTTCTGGAATAAGTGTGTAATCATGTCCATGGCCAGAAAAAAATCAAAATATATCATACACATGGCATATTACAAATGTAGGAGAGATGCATGACATAACTGGGACAGGAAATTGCCCCGAGAGAGCTAATATTCAGCTAGTTGGAATTACATTTCTAAAATAATTGTCAGACATTCAATTTTAATTACAACTGCAAAATACACCATACATGAAATATAAAATATATGTCCAGTGGAATATAATGACTCCTAATCAAGTGAACTGGGAGGTCAATATCAACTTATGCTAAGAAAATACGTGATGGCAAGGGAGCCTTTCCCTGTCCTTTTTCCTTACCTCTATGTGGTTTGGGTCTATATTACACAGGTTTACTTGGCGCCATCAACTGAAAGAGTTCAGCCAAGCCTTTAAGGTGGTGGCACTTGATTTGAAGGGCTATGGTCTTTCTGATGCACCACTGGCTTGGGAGTGCTATCAAAGGGATATTATTCTGGAAGACATACAAGATGTCATCAAAGCCCTGGGCTCCTGTGGAAAAGATGGTGAGTTCAGGAAGAAGGGATGTTTTTTTTTCTGACTGGAGAATCTGATCTGATATAATAGTGGCTATAATAGCTCCCTGTTCTTGGGTGTGGGTGGAGTGGGAAGGGCACACCTGCTGTTGCTTACCTGACTAAGCTTTCAAAAATATTTCAAAAATACTTCAGGGAGCTTTTTGTGACTGAGTGAATTGATGGTCAAGATACTTGTTCAGGCTTTCTTTTCTCCTGGAAGTTTTTTCTCTTTTGTTCTTTAGGGGATCCCAAGTGCATCCTAGTAGGTCATAACTGGGGAGCAGCAATTGCATGTGAATTTGCAGCCAATTATCCTAACATGGTGGAGAAGCTGATTTTTATGAATGGTATTCCAGCACATGTTCTCCTTGGTAAGGCTAATCTTCTTCTGTGTCTTTGGGGGCTCACCATAAGGGATTCCTTATTCAGGGTTCAGTAGCCATTGAAATTGTATAGTGAGTGGTTTTGGGATTTGGCTGGACTATTCCACAGCATGACTATTTATAGAGGAAGGAAGCCTTTTCTGAATCAGGTATTCTATCTCAGTAAACTAGAGTTGGGCAACCTGAGAGCCCAGGCCAATCTATTTGTCATTTCTAAAGAGGTCTCTGGTCCACGTTACTAAAAATGCACAGAATGAGTGTGGCACATGTGAGAAAATACCGCATTTTTTGGAGTATAAGATGCACCTTCCCCCCCCCCCAATAGAGGATGGAAATGTTGGTGCATCTTATACACAAAATACAGCAATTTTGGTCTCCTGACGTCCCGCCCCTGCATCCCATTTTTGTGAAAAATGGGCTTGTTTTTCTCAAAGATGGGGTGCCCAGAGGGTTTGGGAGGCTTGCAGAGTGTTTCTGTGGGCTGGGGGAAGGCAAAAACTGTTCCCGTTTTTGTGAGAAACGGGCAAAAAAGGGGTCATTTCTCGCAAAAACAGAGTCGTTTTTGCCTTC